>JARQOC010000003.1:743577852-743623353 GCA_033576535.1 Allobates femoralis | reverse complement strand
CCATTGTGGTTTTTCTTACTTTAAACAGAAGAGTAATAAACAGGATTCTCCATACAGACTAGCCCTTTGATTTAAAAACATGGCTTGAATAAGGTGATCGTTTATTGAAGTGTAACCACTGTTTCAATTTAATTTAATAATAATGTAGAGCAAATGATTATTAATAAACTTTCAAATATACTTCATAAGTGAGATCTGGAAGAAAACCTTTCAAAAACATTCTAAAGGATGTCTCCACTAGGCTGTTTCTAAACCTGACATATGCTGGTTGTCAGGGAAATTCGTCTTCAGCTCCACCCATAAATACAAACATATAAGGTGGCGAGGCCTACACAGCGTTCTCAGCTGATCAGAGATCAGGTTACCTCAGGCAGGGACAGTGCTGAGCTCAGGTTGTTAGCACATAGCTCCTGTGATCTCTCTCCATTTACATCATTTTGCTCTGTGCAGTCAGCTGAGGAGCTGTGGGGAGGCTATTAGCTGATAACATGGAGCAGAGAGGAGAGGAGTCAGATAAGATCACTGGAGCTGTGTGCTGACAGCCTGAACTCAGCACTGTCCATGCATAAGGTAACCTGAGACTCGGATCAACTGTATTGTGAATGCTGTGTAGGATCTGCCAACCCCTCTACATGGCCGTATTCATGTGTGGAACAGAAGATGGATTTACCTGACAACCAGCATATGTCAGGTTTAGAAAAAGCCTAGTGGGGACATCTTCAGGAACGTTTTTGAAAGGTTTTATTCCATATTTCAATTATCAAGTATATTTGAAAGTTTATTATAATTACTTGCTCTATATTACTATTAAATAAAAATAAAACGGCGGTTACACTTTAAGTTATTTATTGATTTTTAAGATTCATCTTAGCACTGTGCCCATTCTACATTCTATAAATGAGCCTGGGCCTACAGGGTCCCAATCCTTGCAAGTACACCAGCTTTCCACAGTAAACCCTTCCTAGTGCCTCACTCTAGTCCTTGATTGATAGCGCTGCCCTTCTGCTGCATCTCTGACTTACACATTGACGACATCTCAAGCATGTGCCATGCATTCCCAATGACTGCACAGTTCTCTCTCAACTGTGGACAAAGGCCATATACTAATGAACTGCATATATGGTGCAGTTGCTCATAGCAGGGAGTTCACTATGTATGCACTGGGCAGAGGATTTTAATGATGAAGTCAGGGACAGCCCAGAAGAGAAGAGACATCAAATCAAGGCTAAGTAGGCAAAGCTTACTCAGAGAGCCTGAGCACTTGCAGGGCTTGGGGACGCCCTCGGAGCACTTTTTAGTTAATTTGCATAACGGTTTAAAGTTCATTTTCTGAGCAATGGTTACTCTACCTATGGCCAAAAAGAGTTCCCCAAGCAGCGATGTTATGGCATGGAGATCCAAACATTCTCTCAATTAACAAATTCTTTGTTAACCCCTTCTAACATATATTTTGGAAATTCACAGTCATGAAATTATTATTATTATTTATCTATATAATGACATCTTGAAAACTTACCACATAGAGAAGGTTAAGGTTATCAACTTTCCCATAACAAAGATCCAATAGGGTCACTGGATTTTTAGTCGCTTGTCTTACGGACATTATCCACGGTAAAGCGAGATTTTCTATATTTGTTGACTGTAAAGAAATTTCAAGAAATGTATGATAAATTTACGCTAGGTTTGGAAAGACTACAACAAAGCAAGGGAGTTAAATGAAGTGCAGCAATATTGGTTCATAATGAGAACATTCACATAGAGTTGTCACGAGCCGTCTGTGGGCATCGTGCTATCCTCTGCAGGGAGAGAGCTAGGTGCTGTCATGGTCTGAGAGAAGTAGTGATCACATGAGAGTATGACTGCAATCTACAAAAGGGTTCCAAGGTTTTAACTATGGCGATGCACAACTCTGCATTAGAGCTGCAGACACAGAAGAGCATTACATTTATTAAGACTAGAAGCAAAGTTGCCTCCTTTTTTATTAAAACATACAGCTGAGATGGAAATACCCTTTATGTCACAAGCTGTACCCTGGGGTATGTTTAGCCATCCTAATCCTTAGAAAGTGCAAAATGTCCATTTACTCTGTGTGATATGCGCTGAACAATTTAGATTATTTACAGTAGTGTGTATTTGCTGCCATTGTTAGCATGTAAGAAAGCACAGTGGCTCAGTGGTTAGCACTGCAGTCTTGCAGAGCTGGGGTCTTGGGATCAAATCCCACCAAGAACAACATCTGCAAGGAGTTTGTATGTTCTCCCTGTGTTTGTGTGGGTTTCCTCCGTTTCTCTGGATTCCTCTCACACTCCAAAGACATACTGATAGGGAATTTAGATTGCGAGCCCCAATGGGGACAGTGATGAAGTCGGTATCTAAAGCGCTATGGAATTAATGGCACTATGTAAGGAAATAAATATGATGTATTATTATGTGGTGTTGGGCATAATTACGGTATCTTATTTCCAATTATTAAGCAGTTTTACAATACGCCAGTTTATCAAAGTTCTTTATCATACCGTGATAAATGTAATGAATTTCTTTACTGTCTAGCCTCACTTTACTCCACTTTAGTTGGCTTACTTTGTGCCAGACATTTGCGCCAAAATTCCGGCGCGACATTTGGAGCAAGATGTCGCATTTAAGCCACACTACTAGTTAGCCAAGGTGCAGAAAAGGTCTAAAATAAATACGGTGCAAGTCATGGAAGGTTGGTTTCTTTGGTATACACCGTTTTCTAGCGTCGGAGCTCGCATGCGATTGTGACGTCACACAAGCTCAGCGCACAATCACCGCAGGCTTCTGTCTCCCCACCTCCAGCCACAACAGCAGCAGCAACTCTTACTTTTTGTTGATTAATTCATATGTCTAAAGGCGGGGGGACAGAAGTTGGCAGTGATTGGGCACCGGGCTCGTGTGAACTGAATGGGAGGAGGGCATAAGCTTTTCTTATTTCAATTGGGAGAAATATGTGGAATAAGAAGGGTTAAGGGGACAACCCCAAATGGATATAGCCTGTTCAATTTCAACAGCGGATACTTTTTCTCTCTGGAGATTAGCTACTACCATTGGAGTCCGTCAGCAGCTCGCTCATTGTGAACAAAGGATTCCTTGGCCAAGCTGACTTGGAAGGCATAGTTATCTAATGTATATATGGGCCTTAAGAATGTGAACATTGGGCTTAGAGATCCTAATGAAAACAAGTTAAAATTTTGCAAGAAGAGAAAGATCTGAATCCATTTAAACCCTTGGCATCAAAACTGTATATATTCTGTGGCATCTGCACAGAAGCTCAGAGAACGGCTTCCTACATGCTGACATCCCCATCTCTCCTTTCGATTAGCATGCATGGCTTGATGTCATCGTTGCGAGATAATGCATGCACAATGCCACAGCAGACTGGTTAATCCAAAGATGAACAAGAGTTGCCAGCCGGTAAGGATTGGGTTTGTCTGGTGGTAACAGAATATTAAAAAAGAATTGCTGAAAAAAAGCAGCCACATTTACCAACCCAAACAAACAATACTAATTGTACAGCAGGATGCAGAGGGCCCCTATAATTAAAGCTGAGACCGCACAGGTGCAAAACACTTACATACCTAGAATTCACGGATAGGGTGGTTGCCTATTATTACAAATGAACATGGGTAAGGCTCTTATAGAGGGCTGGTCACACAGATGTAGTGTGCAGTGTCTGGCTTAGAACCTATCAGTGGTACCCATAGTATTAGATTTGGCAGGCTGCCCAGCACCCAAGAAGAACAGCACCCAAGATCGCCAAGCCAACCTAAAGAGCTTGGCTGCCCTCTTTAAAAGATGAAACTGTCCAATGTAGAAGATGTATGGTATGCAGAAGGTATTGCTCAATATTTTGGTCAAAATATGTCATCACACAACCCCCGTCAGGGGTATATTACTGTAACAGCACCCAGGTCCTGCAAATCAAATCACTCAACTCTAATAGGAAGCGATTAGTCTTTTCATTACACAAATATTTTTGATAATCTTTTTAGTAAGAATAGCACCCCAATGGTATTTGGCAACAAGGGACACACATGTAGGCACTGTATGGAATGCAAAAGGATAAAATTATATACAAGCTGTAAGATGAATAATGCAAGATGGCAAGGAATTGGGAAATCCATATAAACATTTACAAATAAAGCAACATTGAATATTAATTTTCTTTATAAATAGATATTAAAAAAAAAAAAACAAGGTCAAATCCCCATTATATTTGTGATTTATATTTGTAGCCTACTTGTATTTGCCAAAATCTGGACATGAAAAGAATCCAAAAGTGACATCACAAAGAGCAGAAATGTTTGCATCAGCCACTCTAGCGGTCAGAAGTCAAACATCCACATTAATATTTCACCGATGCGTCCTATGACCTGGCCTTTATATACTTATTTTAATGGTCTTGACTTTCAGCCTTATCGGTTACTGCCCTTACCAACTGTGCATTGTTTGATGTCTTTTTTTTGTCTCTGCTTAGAGCTTCAACAGAATTTGAAAGGTTAATCTACTTATAAAAACTTAGGAATTGTGCCTCCCAATGAGGACTATACTGTAATACCAGCAAAATACTAATACTCTTCTATTATCAGCATAATTTTCTTTTTCATCACCAATGATTAAACTGCAGAGCTGCCACATTTTCTACCACTGTCCTGTGAATCACCAGAATATTTACTTATTCATCAGCCTTTAGCTCTATCTCGAGCCATGGTGACTTGATGTAGGTAGATTGATCTTGTGCAAACCTAGATAAGTCCACCAAGGTCTTCTCCACCGTTATCTTGATAATATCAAGCTATTGTATTCAGAGCTGTGGTGTCAGTAAAGCTTCCATCACACGCTTCAATTGTTGTTAGTGATCTCATGCAAGCGAGATTGCTAACAACATCGTTTACATCGCTGGTGAGCTGTCACACAGGCAGACTCACCAGCGTTGTTGACCAGCGAGATCGCTGGTAACCATGGTAAACATCGGGTTACTAAGCGCCGCGCGGCACTTGGTAATCCGATGTTTACCATGGATACAAGCTCCCAGCATAGGCTGTGCGGCGCTGGGAGCTCGTTCATCGTTGGTCTGCCGGTGTTGCACGCAGCGATGCTGCGTGTCCACCCACTGACCAGCATTAGATTTGAGGTCCTGTCCTCAAATGAAACGATCAACGATCAGCCGACTGATTGCTTGATCGTTAATAGTGTCACACACAACAATGTCATTTCGACATCGTTCAAGCGTCACTAAACACGTGACGAACGATATCGGTAACGATATCGTTACGTGTGACGGTACCTTAAGCCTAATCTCCGACTCAATTTCCCTGACATCGACTCCTTCATACATGGCTCTTGTTTAAGTGATAAATTTATTGTAGCACAATTTGAACATCAGGCTTTTAATCATTAATATGATAAAATAATAAAGCTATTTAAATAGAAAATACTAATTCATAATAATATTCAACACATACTGCATTGAATTACTCCACCCACTTTATTAGATATTTTAGGAGTCAGTCCATTTTATACCGGCTCCGTTACAGACTCCAATGAAATGGACATTGACCCACGACTAGGACTCCTACTCCACAGCCATGATTGGGTTGCTGGTCTTCCTTCTATTCTCCCTACCACAATGTCCTTCTCTAGAATTTTTTCTCTTCATATGATGTGTCCAAAGTAGGCAAGTCGCAACTTGGTGATCCTTGCTTCAAGTGACATGTCTAGCTACATTAATTCCAAAATTGATGTCTGTTCTTCTTGCCATCCATGCTATTGATAGCATCCTTCTCCAGCACCAAATTTCCAAGGTGATCATTCCTCTTCTGTCTTCTTTCTGTATCGTCTATGTTTCAGCCATAAGTTGCATGAGAAATGACTAGACTATGTACGAGCCGTGTCTTCATCGCCAGTGAAATGTTCCGTGATTTGAAGATCTTGTCCAGTGACTTCATTGTTGATTTTCCCATAGCTTTTCTTCTAGTGACTTCTGGTGTCATCATTGCATCTTGAATGATCATTGATTTGAGTAGGGCGAAGCCCTTAACCACTTCCAGTTCATCGGCACCCATCTCAAATGCGTCCCTTAAGCCTGTTTTCTGTCGATTAGATTAGTGTAATTTCTAGCGGCGCTTGGATGGTGCAGTGGATAATAGTGATTTGCAAGTTAATCTCTTTCGTAAGTGGGAGACGGCACCAAGGGTAGAATGAAGGCGCTCCAGAGTTGAGCAGGTTAACAGCTGATAGATCATAATTCATAATTCGGTGCACTGACCAATAGTGTGCAATACATGGCTATATGGCATACATTTTTACCTTTATTGGTTTCCACAGAGTAACTCACAAATCGGTTTTCAGCCCCGGACAGTAACCGTCATCATGTGAATCACCTGACAATCGATCCTGACCAGAGCCAAAAATTGGTTTGTAAGTTACTCTGTGGAAATTAGTAAAGGTAAAAACTATTTTTTATTCTGCCTATGGAACAGTAGGCGATGGTCATCTACCTACAGGAAATTTGATCCCCTCCCTAGCTTACAATTATACTATCAATCTCACAAGGCATATACATTTGGCATTAGTAATTCAAGCCTGGTGGGCCGACCAATATCTGTGTATGACGTCTCCTGTGAGATATCTGGCTGAAGCTTACTCCCCTTTCCCCACTGAAAATTCAAAAAGACATGTGTTAATGTATATGAGGAAGCTTGGAAAGATATTTGTCTGCCGAACAAGAGTTTTCTAAAGTATATTAGCACTTTAAATGGCATACGATGCACAGAGAAACATTGACCTCATAATAAAAACAAGGGTTCATACTTTCACGTAAAGTTGTCCCGTATAATAATTGCCCTGTGCAGGTTCATGGTATAAGACTTACATTAGCTAGAACCAACTCTTCATCGGCTGTCTGTAAGTACGTGTGCCACAGATTAGAGATTTACAGAAAATGCAATGGCCTCCTGTACTAAGGCAGGTTCACCAGAGGTAAAACCAAGTAGTATATTCTCCCCGTAAAACAAAGTAACGTCCAAATGAGTTAAACTGACGCAACACATGGATACCCATAACTATATTTGCAGATGAAATCATGTTTCAATAATTACTTCAATAACCGCTAGCCCAGTGTGGGAATGGTAGATTTAGGAAAAGAACAGCAACCTGTGTTTGTGCTTTCATGATGCTCTGCCAGCTGTGGATGAAGCGTAAATACTTGTAGATGCCAACTTTACAGTAAAGAAAATTATGAAAATACTTCTTTACTGTGAAGTAAAACATATTTTCTGCTTACTTTAGTGTGTAAGCCCTTTATACTCCAGTTCAAGACACATAGATGTGAGCGCTTGTAGCTCGGGCTCGCCGCCAGTGTTTCCTTCTAACAGTAAAGTCCCCCAGTTTTCCAATGGGCCCACACGACTCTGTCCAGGAAAGTTTGCTCTCCATCCAAAATTCACCTATCCAGCTATGCTTCTTCCTGAGGTTAAAGCTTTTTCCAACATCAATTTCTTACGCCGAGAACCTGGCACATTGTATTTTACGCTGCCTCATAAAAATGTCCAGAAATTAAAGTTAAGAAAACACAAAACCTTAAAAGAATCAAAATACGCAGTACGAGGTTGTACTTACTCCACACTCACCTTTGGTGAACCTAAGCTTGTATATTAGGAAACTGTACAAACGGCTATTCTCTAATACATGTTTTATCATCAGGATTGTCCCTTTATGCAGAAATTGTCTGATAGGAGTCATTAGAATAAGCAGCAGAAACAGTTTGTCAAAAAAACAGCTTGGGACCATAAATGGTAACTAGGGCCTTTATAGACAGAACAGCCGCTGATCAGCAGTGTAGACAATCTCACCACACTCCCCAGTGTACACAGCGCTTCTTAATAAGATCCCCGATAATCTGTATGTTTTAATGGTCCTTAATTATGCCCTCTCTGACTATCTTTTAATCATTTCTGGTCATAAAATTCTAATTAAATATACATGTAAATTATTCGTTTTTCAATGGTTTAAGGCAGGGGTCTCAAACTCGGCTGGGCTGGTGGGCCGCACGTAGAAAAAAATTGATATCGGGGGGCCGCATTGCTTGTAGGACTAAGGGTACCGTTACACGTCGCAACATTGCATGCAATTTCACTGGCAATTTGCTGGTTACAGTGAAATCATGGACACATTGTTCTATTTTGTTGCTGTGTACAAATAGAACAATGTGTCCATGATTTCACTGCAACCAGCAAATTGCCTGTGAAACTGCATGCAATGTTGCGACGTGTAACGGTACCCTTAATAATTTTTTGCTCAATCTAGTAAAGTACAAATACTGATCTTCTTGTAGGAATGTCCCCATACTGGTCCCCATTGTATATTAATTTCCCCATCCTGGTCCCCTTCTTGAAGTAATGTCCCCATCCTGGTCCCCTTCTTGAAGTAATGTTCCTCACTGGTCCCTATGTGTAGTAATGTTCCCATCCTATATTAATGACCCCCATCCTGGTCCTCATCATGTAGTAATGTCCCATCCTGATCCCCTTCTTGTAGTAATGTCCCCATCCTGGTCTCCATCTTGTAGTAATGTTCCTCCCTGGTCCTTATGTGTAGTAATGCCCAATCCTGGTCCCCATCCTATATTAATGTCTCCCATCCTGGTCCTCATTTTGTAGTAATGTCCCCATCTTTTAGTAATGTTCCCTCCCTTGTCATCTTATAGTAATGACTCCATCCCAACGCCTTTTTGTAGAGATGTCCCCACAACCTGGCCTCTGTTCTTTTTGTTCTCTCGCACACCCGCACACTCACACATATGCACACACACACTCACATACACACTCACACATACATCCTCAGACATATTCACACAAACACATACACACTCACACATTGACACACTTACATAGGGCCATATTTGGAGTTCCTGCCGCCCTGGGAACTTTCAGCGGTCACGTTCCCCCTCCCCCCCCCCGTGCTGCTATTTTCGGCTGTAACAGCGCCTTACCTGACTCCACTCTTCTCATCCCGGCAGCTTCTTCCTCTGTGGCTCCCGGTCTTCCGCTTGCTGGTACCAGCCAGCACCCAGCACCGGCCTGCAGCCGGCAGCTGCCAGCACCCAGCATTAGGTGGCACCTGGCAGCCGCCAGCACCCAGCGGCCTCTAGCACCTGGCAGCCGCCAGCACCCAGCGGCCGCTAGCACCTGGCAGCCGCCAGCCCAGATGGTAGCCGGCAGCTGCCAGCACCCGGCATTAAGCGGCACCTGGCAGCCGCTAGCACCTGGCAGCTGCCAGCACCAGGCGACAGTTGCCAGCACCCGGCATTAAGCGGTACCTGGCAGCTGCCAGCACCCAGCGGCCGCTAGCACCTGGCAGCCGCCAGCACCCAGCGGCCGCTAGCACCTGGCAGCTGCCAGCCTAGGTGGTAGCCGGCAGCTGCCAGCACCCGGCATTAAGCGGTACCTGGCAGCTGCCAGCACCCAGCAGCCGCCAGCACCCGCCAGCACCCAGCGGCCGCTGCTAGCATCTGGCATTAAGCGGTACCTGGCAGCCGCCAGCACCCAGCAGCCGCCAGCACCCAGCGGCCGCTAGCACCTGGCAGCCGCCAGCCCAGATGGTAGCCAGCAGCTGCCAGCACCCGGCATTAAGCGGCACCTGGCAGCCGCGAGCACCCAGCAGCCGCTAGCACCTGGCAGACGCCAGGACCAGGCGACAGCTGCCAGCACCCGGCATTAAGCGGTACCTGGCAGCTGCCAGCAGCCGCCAGCACCCAGCGGCCGCTAGCACCCGGCAGCCGCCAGCACCAGGCGGCAGCCTCTAGCACCTGGCATTAAGCAGTACCTGGCAGCCGCCAGCACCCAGCAGCCGCCAGCACCCAGCAGCCGCCAGCACCTGGCAGCACCAGACGGCAGTTGCCGGCACCCGGCATTAGGCGGCACCAGGCGGTCGCCAGCACCAGTCGCCGGTGATGTGCCGCAGGAATACACTCACACATATACACACACTCACACATATACACACACTCACACATATACACACTCACATACAAATATACACACACTCAGAAATATTCACACACACACTCACACATACACACTCACTCACATATACACACAAATACACTCACAAATACACACACTCACACATACACACAAATACACTCACATATATACACATAGACACACTCACATACACACAAATACACTCACACATATACACACAAATATACACACACTCTCTCTAGCTCTCATACACGCCTTAATGATGCCCCGGGCCATGGAGCCGTCGCAGTACCCGCCTTATTGTGACTTGCGGGTACCGCTGAAACAAGTGCCATCGCGCCTGTACACTCATGCAAGCAGCCGGCCGGCGGACCAATCAGGAGCCTCCTGTCACAGGAGGCTTCTGATAGGTCCGCCGGCCGCCTGCTTGCATGAAGGCTCCTGATAGGTCCGGCGGCCGCCTACTTGCATACAGGCGCGATGGCACTTGTTTCAGCGGTACCCGCAAGTCACAATAAAGCGGGTACCGCGGTGGCTCCCTGCACAATGGCCCGGGGCATATTATTTCTTCAAGGTGCCCCGGGCCGCAGTGGGAAGCCTGGCGGGCCGCACGCGGCCCGGGGGCCGCGTGTTTGAGACCCCTGGTTTAAGGCATTTGCCAATGATTGGACAGACATACATTCAGAAGAACATTGATTCTGTGGGTTTCCGGCATTGGTCTCTATGTAAATACTTGCACCGATCAAACAAACGAGCAAATGATTGTTTGAAAATTGATCCCATATTCTATATATTAAATGGACTCTGTTAGCCTACAATGACTGTTAAAACCAAGTGCAGGTGCTCAGTGCATCATGGCAGGGCCAAACATTTAAGTAACTCTTCTCACCCGTTTTCTTCCCTCTATCTCTGCCTCCATAAAGCCAGAGCTGTCAAACAAAGAAGGGGAGAAGATTTAACGAAAATAACTAAGTTTGAGAGTGCATTTAACCCCTCACTCCGGCGCAGAGCTCACATCACTTGCCCAACATGTCCCAATATCACTGACAGCGGGATCCAAAGGTGCCGCAGCGGGGAACATATTATATCGCGGGATCTCCGGTGCTCATGTGACAGCCCAGGGTCCAACCACTGCCAACCACTAACCGTCCGCAATTCTGACAGATACTGCAGCTCATCGGTATCTGTCCGAAACAATCGGATGGTGCAGCAGGGTGCCTCTCTATGGGGCTGTGTAAAAATAGAATCAATAAAAAAAATAAAGTTTTTATAAACGTGTAAAAAAACAAAAAAACATAAAAGTTCAAATCACCGCCCTTTTCTCCCATTCACAATAAAAGTATTAAATAAATGTAAAAATAAACATGTTTGGCGTCGCCGCGTTCAGAATCGCCCGATCTATCAATATATAAAATCAATTAATGAGAGCCGTCACCAGCACAATGGTAAAAAAGTCCATCAAAATTAAGTTTTTTGGTCACCGCAACATTGCTATAAAATGCAATAACGGGTGATCAAAACAGAGCATCCACCCAAAAATTGTATCATTAGACACGTCAGCTCAAGCTGCAAACAATAAGCCATCACACAACCCCAGATCCCGAAAAATCAGGATGCTACAGGTCACAGAACATGGCGCAAAAAGTGTGATTTTTGTTTTTTTGTTCAAACTTCTGAATTTTTTTTCACCACTTAGATACCAGTATACATGTTTGGTATCTACAAACCTGTACCAACCTGCGGCATCACACCGTCACATCACTTTTACCATACAGTGAACATGGTGAATAAAAAATCCAAAAAACAAACGTGTAATTGCACTTTTTTTTTGCAATTTCCCTGTATACTGTATGGTAAAATAAATGATTGCATCTGAAAGTACAACTTGTCCCGCAAAAAACAAGCCCTCATATGTCTATATTGATGGAAAAATAAAAAAGCTACGGCTCTTGGAAGTAGGGGAGCAAAAAAACGAAAATGAAAAACCAAAAATTCCAGGCTCATGAAGGGGTTAAATGATTGGCACCACCATAATGCACCGAGCGCCTGTACTTGGTTTGAACAGTCATCCTGTGCTGACAGACTCCCTGTAAGAAAAATACTGGCTTTACATAAGGTTCAGGTTAAGATCCATAGAAAATAAATTGTTGAAATCACAGCTTTTTCCGGCATTTCTATGCTGAGTGGCGTAGTAGGCAGCATTACTCAATGATTGATGACCTTCCTAGTAAGAGCAGACATACAGGGATGGCTTTGAGTGCGACCCAGTGGACACCTAACGCCAGAATAAGTAAAGATTTTTAAGGAAATCTATCAGAAGGTTTTTGGTACCTCATCTAAGAGCATAATAACGTACGAAAGGAGACCCCGATTACAGTGATGTATCACTTAGTTTACTGGGTGCAACAGTTGTGATACAATCAGAGTTCTTAGATGTAGTATTAAGCAAAGCTCAGAAAGAAACCCAGCCCACATCACAGCTCTTTATGTACATTGTCTATAGGCAGTAAGCTGCTTATCACAGAACGGACCATGGTTGGACTAGAAGGCACATGCTGGTGTAGGTTATGTAGACATAAGTTCCCAAAGCAAAAACATTCAATGCAAGAAAACAACCGCATACAGCTTGCTAAGCTACATATTGCTGAATTCTGCCCTTAGATTACATAGCAAAAACTCGGTGACAAATTCTCTTTAACGAGTAAAATCCAAGTTGTTCTGAATCTTTTCCTACAAAACTATGTCCGAGCCTAAAGACTTATAATATGTTGCTGACAGCTCGGAGTGCACGCTCTACGTGACCGGTTCACTACAAATTGTTACCGATCCAGCAACTGCCTCCAAGAGGTGTCCAACCTTATTATCGTTGTTACAATAATAAAGGATATGACCATACTTATCAAAAACTGACCAGCTCCACGCAACAAAACAAAGAAAGTGTGAACTGTCTAAACTGTCTCACACAATCTTTATCCAGCACCAGCAGGAAAAAAACACAGAACTGTGTCCAGAGGTAAGTGAAAATAATAGACCGTGCAGCCCGATATATGGGGGCACCACACATTTCTTATAAAGAACTTCTCTGCACTTTTTAGAGATGTTGGCAAACCTCTTTTCTCTATCTCTAAGGTGTCCAAAATGTTGACATGTTACAGGATAAAAGGCTCATTGCGGCTTGTGTGATGGGTAACATGCTAAATGTTTCATCTTCTCATATTGAAGATGCTTCTTGTCTGACGGCCAGGGAAGTGTCTGCACCTCAGACTACTTCACTGAACTGTGCCCAATTCACAAAACCACAAACCACCAGTTAAGTAATAATTCTAGTACATGCTCTTCTTTCTATGAGTCACAATATTTTACCAGACCAAAAAGAGATGTTACTCATAATTCTGTGTATATCAACCCTTGATTATGTGGATTTAGCATAAATCATTTTAAAAGCAAAACCAATAGCAAATATTTAAGAATTGGGAATAAAAAGTATACAAGTTTATTTTGCCAAGCCTAGTCATTAAGGGGGTTGTAAAAGATCAATCACAATCCTGCTCGTTTGTAAAAAATATGACAGAAAGCAATTTATTACTAAACTGTCCAAGACAACAGGAATCACCCCATTTCGTCTTCTCACGAGCCCACAAATTTCCAGATTTCTTAACAACTGTGCTTTTTCGACACTTCTCTCACTCATTTACGGCTGAGCTTCGGTTGCCATGTGATGCTGGGGTCATCTGAGTTCACCCTCATGTGTGAACCATTCACACAGCACCCAGCTGTCAGTGTGTGCCTGCTCTCTCTGCGAGCAGACGTGTTTGTCTGCTGGCAGAGATGTAACAGAGCTGAAGATAAGATACCCTGGGGATTACGTCGGAGGGAGGGTTTTTTTGGATATTAAAGTTGGAGTGTCTAAATGTGTTTTTTTTTTTTAAAGTTTACTGGAAATTCATGGTGGCTGGGTCTAATATTGGCCTGACACCATGAATTTCGAGCTGACATTACAAAGCTGGCATTAACCCCATTATTACCCAGCGTGTCACCAATTCCCTAACCACACTAAGCATTGCTATGTCATCCAATTTCTCCCCGTACTCTTTTCCCTCACTGCTGTATAATCTGATTTTTATCGCCTTCAGAACATTTAGGACATTGTTTATGGTGTTTCCTTACACCATTTATTTTGCTTTTCTTATTTTTAAACTAATTTTTATTTTATGAGAAAATGCAATTACAACTCAGGACATTCATTACTACAAACATTTCATAATCAGTTTTTCTTAGCCACAATATACATTCTACTCATCTTTTCTTATTCTTTATTGTAACACAAACATTTATTATTAACCAAATTTATTCTTTCAACATTTTTCCTTCCCTTTCCTCTCTCTCTTTTTTAGTACCGTAATTAAAGCCAACATATTTTTTCCCCCTCCCTTATTTTATGCTACCCTTAACAGTCCTATATTTCCTCCCAGCTCTTCCATGTTATACAATGTTGTGTTTTTGAACATCCGGATTAAATTTGCAATCTCTGGTTGTGTACCACTATTTCCAATAAAGGTTCTCCATTTTCTGAAGAAGCTGTTTGTGGTTTTTTCTGATTCTCTGATTAAATTTTGTCTAGGATTATCAGTTCTTTTAATAATTCTATTATTTACGCAAATGTTATCGCTGCTCTCTCCAACCAGTGCCAAAGGATGCACTTTTTAGTAGCCGTTAGTACTATATGTATTATATTTTGCATTTTTATCATTTTTCATCATTAATATTTTTATAGTTTTTCATTATTATCATATTTTTATAATCAATATAATATTTTTATTAATTTTTTATATTCTTATTATTTATAATATTCTTGTCTACTTTTTTCATTTTCAGGTACCTACTTTTTTTTGTTTGCTTGGACACTCCTTTTTGTTTATTTTTCACCTCAATTCTGGTCATTTTGTTTCCATTTTGTTATTTAGGTATCATCCCATTAGAGAATTTCCTTTCCCATCATAGAGTATATCTGTTGGGATCCTCACAATACATTCCTAAATTATTCTGTCATTATATATTACTGTACTTTTTACCTTTTATGACTCTATTCCTTATTTTTGTTTATATTTACACTTCTTTATTCCTGATAATTATTTGTGATTTTTTTCAGTATGTGTATTATTTCTTCTCTACTATGCATGTCTTTGAATCTAAACTTATTGTTACGTGAAGTTTCCCATCTTTATCATTTTGGAGATTATTGACATATTATTTAACATATGCATATTATATTACTTATTTGTCCATTTATGCAGGCTTGACCCATAGTTTGTATACTAGTTGGCCAATTAGCTATAATTTTTTCCATCATTGGCTTCTATGCTTGGCCCCCTAGAGCCTGTTCTCATACCTATTAGGCTGTCACAGCCGGAGTTTAAAAGGCGCACTGTATTCACATTAGCTGTGCAGGCGCTATGGGCTTCACTAGTTTCGGCCTGAGATAGCGGTCACACTTTCCCTTCCAATTTCTATCATGCACAGTGAGCTACACTCGCTCCGGCTGCAGTCCACGCCCATAGCACATATCATTTCCCTCCTAGGCCTCTCAAACCAACATGGAGATTCTGGATTCTCTCCCATACACCGGTATGTCATTCCATTGCTGATTTAGTGTACATTTAAACACACTACGCTATCTGCTCTACAACTGCCTTCCTTGATGAAGCCGTGCTACGGGGATAAGCGTAAGATCATGCTGCCCTATTTTGCTCCATTACCTGCTGGGCCTTCCATAACCTTCCCTGTGATTCATCCAAGATTTTTCTCCCTCTTGAGAACTACAAAGGCATCTCAATGAATTAGAATTTCATCAAGAAGTTAATAAATTTCAGTAATTCAATACATAAAATGTAACGCATATTTGTATAGAGTCTTTACAAACAGAGTGATCTCTTTCAAGTGTTTATTTCTGCTAATGTTGATGATTATGGCTTACAGCCAACGAAAACCCAAAGGTCATTATCTCAGAAAATTTACTGTATTTTTTGGACTATAAGATGCACCCAGATTTTAGAGGGGGAAAATAGAGAAAAACAAATGTGGTCATAATACACTGTTATGGGGGATGTACTGCTGACACTTATGTGGGTACTGTCCCTATCCTGCGCCCCTTCCAGGTAGCATATGGCCCCCCATCCTGGTATATAATTCCCATCCTGTATATGGCCCTCAATCCTGGTATATAGCTCTTCATCCTGGGATATAGCCCCCCATTCTGGTACACAGCATCCCTCATCCTGGATATGGCTCCCCATCCTGGGATACAGCCCCCCGATCCTGGGATACAGCCCCCCATTCTGGGATATAGCCTCTCCATCCTGGAATACAGCTCCCCATCTTAGATATGGCCCCACTTTCCTGGTATACAGCCCCCAATCATTGATATGGCTCCCCATTTTGGATATAGCCCCCCATGCTGCATATGGTCCACCATCCTGGTATACAGTCCCCATCCTGGATATGGCTCTCTATCCTTGGATATAGCCCCCATCTTGGATTTAGCTCCCCATCCTGGATATGGTCCCCCATCCTGGTATACAGCCCCTCCATCCAAAATATGGCTCCCCATCCTGGATATGGCTCCCTATCCTGGGATATAGCCCCCCAATGCTGGTATATAGCCCCCACATCTTGGTACATTACCCCTGGATATGTCCCCCACACTGTGGTACATGGCCCTCTCATTTTGAATATGCCCTCCCCTCATCCTGGATATAGCATCCCATGCTGCCGCACACAAGAAAATAACAAACATTATAACTCACCCATCGGCGCTTGCCTCCGCCTCTCTCTGTTTGCAGCACTCGCGTTCTGAGTCCTCTTGCGTCCCCGAGGCAACCGATCATGTGATAAGTACAGCAGCGTGACATCATCACTGCATGACCCGGCCACATGATCGGATGCCACAGACATAACGACCTTAAGGTTTTCATTGGCTGTGAGCACCATAATCATCAAAATTAACAGAAATTAACATTTGAAATAGATCCCTCTGTTTGTAATGACTCTATATAATATAGGTTTTTCACTTTATGTATTGAATTACTGAAATAAATTAACTTTTTGATGATATTCCAATAAATTGAGATGCACCTGCATGTTATTCAGGCTAGTTGCCCAGCCTCTTAGCCCTCCAAGTACATTAAGGAATATTTGGGGTAACCCTTTACATCTCTCCTCCCCCTTTCTCTGCTTGTTACCTTTTGCCAACAGGCTTGCATGCATTTTTTGCTTCGTCCTCCTTTTTCCCACGGACGCCTCTGTTCCCCTATTGTGTGAACTAAGTCTGATTGGCTTGGAGTATTATTTGTGTTATTTCCTGGCTCTATAGCACACTTATGTGCATCTATTTGTTTGAAGGGGCAGCTATATATTATACATTGTATTACATGGCACCTTGTTGGTATAATTGTTTTTAAGTGTGTTTTTTATTCTAATGTGTTTTTTGTATTGAGAAAGTTTATTGTTAAACATTTCCATGGTGGTGTGGTTTTCTTGTACCAGAACCTTTTTCTCTAAATAACAACTACACTATCTAACAGCTACTGTGTGATGAAACACATTAAAGAGATATGTCATGACGTGGTTTCTGGGCAGGTATAGAAATGGTCATATTTGTATGCTAAGTATTTCAATTTTCATGTATTTCCTTAGCGGTAATGCATATCTACATCCTTACCCTTACCTATCCTGATACCTATCCTCACACAACCTGCGATCCACTCAAGAGCTCCTTCTCTACTTCCCCCTTATCTCTTCTTCTCACAACCACATGCAAGACTTCTCCCATGCTTCCCCCATACTCTGGAACTCTCTCCCCCAATATATCTGACACTTGCCTACCCTGGGAACCTTCAAAAGAAACCTGAAGACTCACCTCTTCCGACAAGCCTACAAACTACAATGAAACCGCACAATCTGCTCTAGCCTCTACTACTGTATCCTCACCCCTCCCTCATAGACTGTGAGCCATCGCAGACATGGTCCTCTCCCCTCCTGTACCTGTGTGACTTGATTGTTGATACATATTATACTTGTCTTTGTCTACCTTTCCACTTGTAAAGCGACATGGAATTTAATGGCGCTATATAAATAAAAAATATTAATAATAATGTTTATATTCATGGCTTTCATGCTTTAGCATTTCAGAGTGCAACTGTCTCCTTGTTATAATATGTCATGTTCAGTTATGCACCTGTTCACACTGCATGTTAGGAAGTGCCATCAGGTTTCTTTTCTTAATTAGATTATGGGGTAATGCCTTCTTACTATGCATTTTTCTCCTTACCTCCTATGTAATTTATTCCTTTATTCTAATCTATTTTCTAATAGACTTGCTTTAATAACTCCCTACGGGTCCTTATCTACACTATCTAACAAACACTGTGGGGTTTTTTTCTATTGATGCTATGATGAAGATTTTTGGGAGTGCCCCAGTGAATGCTGATATACTCACACAGAACGTCATCAGAGCAGGGGGAGTGGCTGCAGTCACTTCCACATCCTCTGCTCCTCCCTAAAGCAAAGCATCACATGTAGTAATGCTGGTTTTGGGGGGGGGGGGCTGTTAATGTTGTGTCCCCCGAGTATCTTAGTGCAGGGTCTCCAGCCCCCCCACTTTCCCCTTCCCTATACAGTGCTTCGCTCCCTGTGCTCTGTGCGGTGAGTGCACTGTCACAGACTATTGTCAGCTTATACATAGGGACTAGCTAACATCTGATAAGTGTCAGTCACTATACTGATGGTGCCATCACCCCAACAAGCGATGTCACTGGTCTCTGTCGGGGCGGCAGTGATACGCCGGCAGAAAAGAGGTGTCTCTGTACCTGGCAGGGTCTAGTGATGTTACCTGCTGGGCAGTGCTGATCTCCTCCACCACTGGTATACTGACACTTCTTTGATGTCAGCTTATCTACTATATAATTGCCGTAGGCATTTTTGTGTCGGACCCCGAAAACGCCGTGGCTATGTCACGCTGTGACGTCACCACGCGCGAGCAATGGGCGCGAAGCGGCCATTGCGAGTCGTTGGCCGAAAATAGAACCAGAGGCTCGGCCACAAAGTTAGCGATTTACCGCTGAGGTAGCGCGAGCAATGGCCGCGGAGGCCATTGCGAGTCGCTACCTCAGCTGCCGCACGTCCCACTATACATTCACTGGGGATTCATTGCGAGTCGCAGTGTAGCGCGAGCAATGGCCGCGAGCCCATTGCGAGTCGCTAACACAGCAATTCATCATCATCATCATCATCATCTACTACTACTACTACTACCCGCACAGACCCCCCCCTCAATGGCCGCACAGACCCCGCCCCCCTCAATGGCCGCACAGACCCCCCCCCCCCTCAATGGCCGCACAGGCCCCCCCCCCTCAATGGCCGCACATACCCCCCCCCCCAATGGCCGCACAGACCCCCCCCCAATGGCCGCACAGACCCCCCCCAACCCCCCCCCACCCCTCAATGGCCGCACAGACCCCTCCCCCAATGGCCGCACAGACCCCCCCCCCCCAATGGCTGCACAGACCCCCCCCCCAATGGCCGCACAGACCCCCCCCCCTCAATGGCCGCACAGACCCCCCCCCCAATGGCCGTACAGACCCCCCCCCCCTCAATGGCCGCACAGACCCCCCCCCCCTCAATGGCCGCACAGCCCCCCCCCCCCTCAATGTCCCAAAGTCAGCTGTGACCGCCTGGCCCTTGGACACTGGTTGCCATGCACACATCAGGTGCACTAGCATGGAGCTGGCAGGCTCCCATCACTTACCCACTGAGGACGGATCACTTCCAGCACCTCTTCACATGGCAGTGCTCTGAACTTCTGAATCGTCCTCTCCTCACTCAGACACCTGGCAGGTTCCTATCCAGCCTACTCACTCCCAGCTGCAACCCAGTGAGTCAATCAGCACATCTTCACTCACACACAGACCTGACATGTGATTAACCCCCTGTGCACCATTCAGGTTTAGCCCAGCAAAGCACTCATCCCCACAGGTTCAGCCGCTCATTAGGCTCATGAATGTATCGGATCTTCAGCACTCACACTCAGCTGTTTTACTCAGCGAGTCGCTGGCCGAAAATAGAACCAGAGGCTCGGCCACAAACTTAGCGATTTACCGCTGAGGTAGCGCGAGCAATGGCCGCGAGGCCATTGCGAGTTGCTACCTCAGCCGCCGCACCTGCCGCAAGTACCCCTATACTTTCTATGGGGATTACCGCAACCGCGCCGCAAGTGTAACGGTTGCGGCGCGGTTGCGGTAATCCCCATAGAAAGTATAGGGGGACTTGCGGCAGGTGCAGCAAGTGCGGTTTTTTAACTTTAATAATAATAAAAATACTAAAAAAATAAATAAATAAATAATATAAATAATACACAATAAAATAAAACATAATAATAAAAAACAACAAAAAAATCTACTCTATAATTGCCGTAGGCATTTTCGTGTCGGCCCCCGAAAACGCCGTGGCTATGTCACACTGTGACGTCACCACGCGCGAGCAATGGCCGCGAAGCGGCCATTGCGAGTCACTGGCCGAAAATAGAACCAGAGGCTCGGCTACAAAGTTAGCGATTTACCGCTCAGGCAGCGACTCGCAATGGTCGCGGCCATTGCGAGTCGCTGCCTGAGCGGTAAATCGCTAACTTTGTGGCCGAGCCTCTGGTTCTATTTTCGGCCAGCACTCAGCCCCAATAAGTATTGAACACCCCCAAAAAGTATTGAACACACCCCAATAAGTATTGAACGCGTCACAATAAGTATTGAACGCGCCCCAAAAAGTATTGAACGCGTCCCAATAAGTATTGAACACACCCCAATAAGTATTGAACGCGCCCCAAAAAGTATTGAACGCACCCCAATAAGTATTGAACGCGCCCCAAAAAGTATTGAACGCGCCCCAAAAAGTATTGAACGCGTCCCAATAAGTATTGAACACCCCCCAAAAAGTATTGAACACACCCCAATAAGTATTGAACGCGTCCCAATAAGTATTGAACACACCCCAATAAGTATTGAACGCGCCCCAAAAAGTATTGAACGCACCCCAATAAGTATTGAACACCCCCAAAAAGTATTGAACACACCCCAATAAGTATTGAACGCGTCACAATAAGTATTGAACGCGCCCCAATAAGTATTGAACACACCCCAATAAGTATTGAACGCGCCCCAAAAAGTATTGAACGCACCCCAATAAGTATTGAACGCGCCCCAAAAAGTATTGAACGCGCCACAAAAAGTATTGAACACACCCCAAAAAGTATTGGACCCCCCAAAAAAAGTATTGGACTCCCCCAAAAAGTAGCTATAACTACTATAATCAAATTAATGCACGTTCTAGAATCCCGATGCATTTGCATCGGGCTCACAGCTAGTCACTATTTATAAGCCAACATAAGTGTGAATTGTGCTCATCACATAGGGTGTGAAACACTGCATGGGGAGGTTGAGACCGCACACTGCGGGGAGTGAGGAAAGGGGGTGCTGGATAACTCTAGAAAGACATTCGGTGACACAAAATTGACAACCCTGCCTTTGACACCAGCACCGCTAAGCAGGGCTGTGGAGTCGGAGTCAGTGTCGTGGAGTCGGAGTCGCTGCCCATTTTGGTGGAGTCGGAGTCGGTAGAAAATGTTCCGACTCCGACTCCTAAAATATAAAATAGTATTTCAATGCAGAATGTGCTGAATATTATTATTATGATTTCTTATTATGTTCTATCTAAATATATTGATTATTATGTCATTATAATGATTAAAGCCTAATGTTACCATTGACCTACAATAATTTTATCACTTCAAAACGAGCCATGACTGAAGGAGTTGGAGTCGGAGTCGGAGCCAGGGAAATTCAGGAGTCAGAGTCGGAGTTTGAGTCGGTGGTTTGATTTACCAACTCCACAGCCCTGCCGCTAAGGCAGGATTCACACAGCATTTTTTGTAATCCGTGTGATTCCAGCTTAAACTGGATACACCCACATCTATTTTCGGCCCCATTGACTCTCAATGGTGCCACAGGCACTTGTGGGAGCATCGAGTTCTTTCTGGTTTTCCCTGATCCAGGTGTCCACGTTTTTTCACTGATGCCAAAATATAAATTCAGAGAAAAGAGACAACATGTATGAACAAGAGCGATCACCAAAAAGTAGTCACTAAGCTGTGTAAGCAAAAAATCAGCTTCACTCTCTCCCTAAGCTCTCTCCGATATGTGTGCTTTTCGCACGCTTATTGTTTGCTTCCATCTATACCGCTGCTTAGCAACGGATCTTACAACTCTTCCTCACCACTTGCCCCTACTCTGCGCATGCGCCGCAGCCATATGCAAACTCCGGTGAAGCTGCATACACCCGGGTGCCTACACATTACCGAGCACGCCCATAGAGATGACTCACTTCTGGTGATGTCATCTCCACCCGACTTCGCAAGCTCTGGCAGCAATCAGACACCAGGTATTTTCAATCTAGTGATTGCACTAACAATATTTATATGCGGTTGGACCCCCATGGGTAAATCTTCTTCCTAGCCATTTGGCCTGCCTGCCTTCTCTATTTCTTGCTTGTTCTCGACCAGACTGACTTGACCTTAGGCACTAGCAATAACAATTTGGACCTGTCCTGGTGATTTAGAGGGACACAAGGGTTCACTGGTTAAAAGGTGGTCAGGGCTAGGAATTTACAGGATTCTTATAACAGTAACCAAAAATTGGGGATTGAATTAAGAAAAAAAAATTCTGATTATTGCCTATGGAAGTGCATATTGTTGTTATTATATTACCGTGTGTTGAGTATGTAACATCTGCAGGGGAAACATTAAAATTTGACTGATTTTTTGCTCACACAGCTTAGTGACTACTTTTTGGTGATCACTCTTGTTCATACATGTTCTCTCTTTTCTCTGAATTTATATGTTGGTATTGATATGTTACAGCTGATCCCTACTTCATAATTTCGGGTACCCTCAGTTCCCCCTCCTTTTGTTTCACTGATGCCAAAATCGCAAGTGGTTGTGGTATTGGTGTCCATGTCAAAAAACAAGAACATTCGGATCCAAGGCAATCCAGGTTGAATTAAAATGTGGCTCTATGTAAACTGGATCTGGCGGATTCCAGATCCCGCTGGATCTGGGTTTTTGAAGTGCGCATTCCCAGAACGCTATTACAACCGGATCCTGTGGGAAAAGTTATGCAACCGGATGCATCAAGAGGCTCCCGCTCCGGTAATATCACTGATGCGTGAGACGGATCAGTGATAATACCAGTGCTGATGCATCTGGTTGCATCATTGTGGGGGACTCCGGGGGGGGGGATGCAGATTTTTCCCGCATTACCCCAGATTCCAAAAAAAGGGCTGTGTGAAACCAGCTTAATGTAACACTTTGTTTGAGGCAGGAGCAGTGGCAGTGGAAGTAATTGCAGCCTCTGATGAGGCTCTGTGTGAGTATCCCAGCATGCAGTGGGGGCACTCACATAAATCGTCATCACAGCAGGAAATAAGAAAAAAAAACTCAGTAGCTGTTAGGATACTTTCACATTTGCGAACCCAGCGTATCATGCGCATGCGGAAACGCATGCCAAAATTCAGACATAATTTTGTGAATGCAGCGTCAATTATCAGCATGTGTTTACAGAATTTTGCCCATAGGAAGGCCGGTTTCACACTCGCTTTTGGCATGCAGCATATGCGAACACAGCCAAACGCACGCGTACCACATCCCTATGTATAACATGGGGATGCATGGTACCTGCGTTTGACTGCATTGTGTTCGGATGCGCATAATCTCCATGCCCTCCGAACGCAACGTGTTGCATTTTTTGTGCGGCGCTTGCTGCTTTTTACGCGCACAAACAATGAATGGAGCTTAATGAGTACGCACTACCATCTGCAGGGCAGCGCAACGAACGTAGCAAATGCTTATTTTTTTCATTCAGTAATCCACGGTCTCTCTATAATTGACACTGCATTCACAGAATTATATCTGCGTTTTGGCATGCAGTTCCGCATGCGCATGATACTCTGCATTCACAAATCCCATACAAATTTGTCTGCTGTAATTATATTTATTGTTATTAGTATAAATGTCTGTATTGTTAGAATAAGGTGTTTTAATCACAGTGTGTTCCTGTGATAAGTTTATTGTTTTTTACTATTAGTTTTTTTACACTTCATAGCATTAATTATTTCACCAGTGTGTGCACTGGAACAAGATCCTATTTAAAGGTCAACATTACCACTCTAATGTATCAGGTGTGTGCTGCATGTGTCTGATATGTTAGCAGTATGTGTGCTGCATATGTCTGATATGTGAGTGGTGTGTGTGCTGCACATGTCTGATGTGTAAGCGGTGTGTGCTCTATGTGTCTGATATGTGAGCGGTGTGTGTGCTACACGTGTCTGATATGTGAGCGGTGTGTGTGCTCCATGTGTCTGATATGTGAGCGGTGTGTGTGCTGCACGTGTCTGATATGTGAGCGGTGTGTGCTGCACGTGTCTGATGTGTAAGCGGTGTGTGTGCTCCATGTGTCTGATATGTGAGCGGTGTGTGTGCTGCACATGTCTGATGTGTAAGCAGTGTGTGTGCTGCATGTGTGTGATATGTGAGCGGTGTGTGTGCTCCATGTGTCTGATATGTTAGCAGTATGTGTGCTGCATGTGTCTGATATGTGAGCGGTTTGTGTGCTGCACGTGTCTGATATGTGAGCGGTGTGTGTGCTCCATGTGTCTGATATGTGAGCGGTGTGTGTGCTGCACGTGTCTGATATGTGAGCGGTGTGTTCTCCATGTGTCTGGTGTGTAAGCAGTGTGTGTGCTGCATGTGTCTGATATGTGAGCAGTGTGTGTGCTGCACGTGTCTGATATGTGAGCAGTGTGTGTGCTGCACGTGTCTGATATGTGAGCGGTGTGTGTGCTCCATGTGTCTGATATGTGAGCGGTGTGTGTGCTGCATGTGTCTGATATTAGAGCACAGTGTGTGCTCCATGTGTCTGATATTAGAGCACAGTGTGTGCTGCATGTTCTTGATATGTGAGTGGCGTGTGTGCTGCATGTGTCTGATATGTGAGCGGTGTGTGTGCTCCATGTGTCTGATATGTGAGCGGAGTGTGTGCTGCATGTGTCTGATATTAGAGCACAGTGTGTGCTGCATGTGCTTGATATGTGAGCGGTGTGTGCTGCATGTGTCTGATATGTGAGCGGAGTGTGTGCTGCATGTGTCTGATATTAGAGCACAGTGTGTGCTGCATGTGCTTGATATGTGAGCGGTGTGTGCTGCATGTGTCTGATATGTGAGCGGAGTGTGTGCTGCATGTGTCTGATATTAGAGCACAGTGTGTGCTGCATGTGTCTGATATTAGAGCACAGTGTGTGCTGCATGTGTCTGATATGTGAGCGGTGTGTGTGCTGCACGTGTCTGATATGTGAGCGGTGTGTGTGCTGCATGTGTCTGATATTAGAGCACAGTGTGTGCTGCATGTGTCTGATATTAGAGCACAGTGTGTGCTGCATGTGCTTGATATGTAAGCGGTGTGTGTGCTGCATGTGTCTGATATGTGAGCGGAGTGTGTGCTGCATGTGTCTGATATTAGAGCACAGTGTGTGCTGCATGTGTCTGATATTAGAGCACAGTGTGTGCTGCATGTGTCTGATATGTGAGCAATCTGCATGTCACTAAATAGAATAAGAAATAAACAGCAATTGGGAATAATAAGCAATTCTATATGGAGTAAATTTATGAGAAATGTCTAATTTAGCCACCACTTGACTACCAAAGCCACATTAGCACAACACAAAATGGCTTACGTTTTATTGGAGCCACCTAAATAAAAAAGAATAAAAACTAATGTTGTGCTCCGCTGCTTTAGAACATCTAATCATCAAGCCCACAATAACCAAGGAGCAGACTCTGTCTGGACGCCGGACTCACTAGTCCTACACTAATGGTACCTTTACACGCCGCGACGGCAGGCTGGATACATCGCGCTACTTCACGTGCACGAGCACGCTCAAACGGCTACAAACGGTGAACGCATCTCCTTTACACGCCGCGACAAGGTGCGCTACGCCACGCTACATCTATAGCTAGCTACATCGCCGGGTGTGTCAAGTAGCCAGCTGTAGCTTAGCGTACCACGTTTACACAGCGCTACAATAAGCTAATATGGGCGGACCTGGTACAGCAGGGACAGCACATAGGCGTGCCACAATCTTGGATTACGAGCCATCCGTACGATGATAGGACAGCGCAATATCATCATGATTGGCCAGGCATCGCAGGAGGCTGAGACATCCAGCACGCTCGAGCGATTGTGTAGTGTGACTGGTCAGCTCCTTAAATATGCCGCCCTAGGCAGCGACTACCAATCGTCATGCAGGAGCTTCCTCCAATGATCGGTGATGGGGCGCGGTATCCCGGAGCCTGGGTCACGCCTTAGCTACATTGCAGCTACAGCGCAGGGTGTCCAGAGTTCCCTTCCGTTGCTTCTTTACACGCCGATACAGCTCGCTACCATCGGCGATATAGCCATCTGTTTTCGAGCAGAGCCCATAAACAGATGTATCTGTCGCCGGCTGTAGCGTCGCGTCTTCAGACGCCGCTACGACGGGCTACATTGACGCTACAAGCTACATTTGTAGCCTGTAGCGCGATGTATCCAGCCTGCCGTCGCGGCGTGTAAAGGTACCAGAATGGACACTTGATTAGCAGACGTTCACTGTAATGCTGTGCTCCCCTGAGCCGAGGAATAACTATGGACAGGTGTTTATGTTGAAGAAGGAAACTTGGGAAAAAATGGAAAATGCCAGCTGATATCTTCTAATAAATATGTAGAAAGAGTGCCAAAGCTGAGCAAACCAAACAATGACAGGCTATATAAAATGAGAAAAAAAGGTGAATGTGTTCCTTTGAGTGAAGAGTAAATATCTCAGAAGCCGAGTGATCCTGTGCTCAAATAGCCATCTGTTTGCATTCTCTGACATGTTTCTAAATAGTATGTTTGCATATCGACTGCAAATACTAGAAGATGATTATGAAATGTAGAGTGGGGTTATTCATTCCATCATGACAGATTTCTGGTTGGGAGTGCTGAAATCTGACATACACCAGGGGAACGTCAAACGGAGGGAAAACAGCGGCTCCAGCCCTGGAACTAAATATTCGTCGTTGCTGCCGTCTATTCCCTCCATAATCAAGGAACAATATTTGCAAAGCACAAACGTACTAATTCTATAATAACACAAGTATGTATAATATATCTGATGACTTAAAGCAGAACCATCCCATTAATTCTTACTTCCTAAATCAAATGTACCCATGAAAATAAGCTACTTTGTATTATATCTTCTCAGAAAAATGTGCTTCTGTCTCTGCCAGAATTGATCAGTTATCAAAATTCTCAATTGTGAGATGAAATCTGTATTCAGTGACGACTTTCCCATTAAGGCCGGTTTATACTCTGAGATGTCCCAGCGACCCGACCAAAGATTGGGATCGCTGGGACATCGCTATCTGATTGCTGGTGCTGTCACACAGGCAGACTCACCAGCGATCAGTGACCAGCAAAAACGCTGGTAACCAGGGTACACATCGGGTAACTAAGCATAGTATTGCACTTAGTTTCCCGATGTTTACCCTGGTTACCTGTCCCAGCATGCACTGTGCAGCGCTGGGCATCGGCCAGGAGTTCATTGATCGTTGGTCTCCCGCTGTCACACACGCCGATGCTGGCCACCCAGCGGGAGACCGATGATCCAAAAATGGTCCTGGCCATTCCGCAACAATCAGCGAGCTGATCGTTGCAGGATGTCACACGTAGCGACATCGCTACGAGGTCACTGCAACATCATAAGTTGCAGCGATATTGTTAATGATGTCGCTACGTGTAAACTGGCCTTTACTGAGATAGGAGATGACAGATGTTACTGATGGGATTCGATAACAAAAAATGTGCCGGAGCACGATTCCCATGGCTGTGTCTATAATCAGTACCCGGTCACTCTCTGCCCTGAGTCAAATTGAGGTCTGTTCCAACACACAGTAAGATTTTAACTAGAGATGAACTAACTCATTCTGGTTGGGGTGCTTTACATATCCAAAGCAGTCCAGTGAGTATCGCTGTGCTCTGGTACACTTGATACTTTGCCCAGTGCAAGCTGCCTATAGTGTTTGATCAGATCATACTGGGGGTAAAAGCAGAGTTATCGGTCATAGTGTGTTTGTAAAATAAAAAATAAAGATTTCTGCCCTCCTGCACCCGCAAGTGGTTTGTATATGGCTGGCTGTATGTGGGAGGAGAGCAGAACTGCCCAATCAGTGTTTTCAAATGAGGCTCCGATCAAATTTTGGTTCTGAATAGAACTTAAAAAAAAGAACCCGAACTCCCACGGGTCCGCTGATCTCTAGTAATAACATTAGAGAGTGTTGCAGTCTAACATCCTTTCTGATGGGGTTGTCCATTTTTCCCATCTTTTCCATCTTACCCAGCCTGACATGACGACTTCTCCAGCCATGACTCTTCTGCAGAGATTCCCATCCTGCTGATACCATAATGCTGAGCTGCTGCCATATGAGTGCATGTTACTGCCCATGCTGTATGGTAATGTGTGCCCTCTAGATGGTAGAACAAACCTCTAGAATAAATTAATACTCTATGCAAGTGCCCTAGAAAGTTTCCCTTAGAAAGTTATAATGCTCCCTGTGTGCCCCTGTGACAGTCACAATAACAATAAATTCACACTTAAGATTTAATAATATCCCGAGTCTCCCCCTGTACAGCTCCCCTCTACACAGTATGATGCCCCCCCACACTGTATAAAGACCCCACCAGTAGATTCCAAAAAGTATGATGCCCCCCCTCAGTAGCCTCTACACTGTGTTTTGATCCCATTAGTAGACCTCACACTGCGCAAGGATCCTCTTAGTAGCCCCCACATTCTCATGGCCCCCTCATTATCTTCCACACTGACGTATGGCTCCTCAGTAACCCTCCATAATCTTGACCCCCTCATTAGCTCCCATACTGTATCATGGTCCCCTCAGTAGCCCCCACAGTGTATAATGACCCCCTCTGTTGCCCCTACACTATATGATGACCCCTCAGTTGCCCCACATTGTATTATGACTCCCTTTGTAGGTCCCACACTGTATCCTGGTCCATTTAGTAGCCCCCACATTCTAGGATTGCCCCCTGCATAGTCCCCATTATATATAATGGCCCCGCTTAGTAACCCTACTATTTTCAGATGCCCCATTGGTAGCCCCAATTATTTATGAGGGCCCCACACACATTATGGCTATAACACACTTTTAAAAGAAAAAAAAATAAACAGCATATACTCATCTCACCTTACCCCAGCGAGTCCATTAGCAAACAGTGGCATGTCCCAGGCAGATGAATGTCATGATGTCATCATGCCAATGTCCTGTGCATGTCGTAAAGATGTTATCGCTCCACTCTGGACCTGTTGTCCTCTAGGCCGCAGATGTAAAACAGCCTGCAGTCTACAGAACAGAGACCTGCAGTGCAGAGAGGCTAAATCTGTCTGCTCTTCCTTAAAGGGATCCTGTCACCCCCAAAACACCTTTAAACCTATTAAAAGCTGTCCCTAGAGCATATTAACACTTTCCCTACACTCCTTTTAGCTCCTAAATGCACAGAGTCAAAGTGAATAAGGAGAATTTTGTGTACTCACCGTAAATTCCTTTTCTCTTAGCCTCTAATTGGGGGACACAGACCGTGGGTGTTATGCTGCTGTCCACTAGGAGGCGACACTAAGTAAAAATCTGCAAAAGAGTTAACGTGACTCCTCCTACTCAGCATACACCCCTGGGGCAGACACTGCCTCACCAGTTTGTGCTAAAGCAGTAGGAGCAAGTAAACAGATTAACGAAATAATAAGGCCTGTAAAAACCCAGGCACCTATAGAACAAGTAACAGAATATTAAAACAACCGGGCCTGTAAGAACAGGCACGTATGTAATATCTCAGAAGTAACCTGAGAGACCAGAAACTTGAAAAACCAGTAAGAAGGTATGAACAGGCAACAGGGTGGGTGCTGTGTCCCCCAATTAGAGGCTAAGAGAAAAGGAATTTACGGTGAGTACACAAAATTCTCCTTTTCTCCTTCGCCTCATTGGGGGACACAGACCGTGGGACGTCCCAAAGCAGTCCCTGGGCGGGAAAAAAATACATTAGACTCTTATACAAGCTGCACCCTATCGGTGAGCTGCTGCCACCAGGGAGACGCATCAACTAGATCTGCGTCTAATAAGGAAAGAAAATGAACACTGTGCTGGTACACAAAAGCGTAAGCATACGAACATTGTGTTGTACCCCAACAGAGTAAAAACTGAACCAGGTGACAGCCTCGTCTACCTACAACGGAGAAGCCTGGGCCCAAAGGAGGTAGAGTGCCCCTGGTTGTACAAGTGCGTGCACGACATTATACCCGATGTAAACGGTTATATCTGCAACTGCTAAACTTCCTGATAGGAAGTCTGTACGTGTAACCAGTTTGGCTGAGGATGTCGGCATGCGCAGTAAGCGGCCCACCAAGGGGATGAAGAACAATCTCTCAAGAGTTTCTTTGAAGGACAGAAGGAACTTCTGGAAGCTGCCGCAACAGCCTCATAGACACGTAGAGTTCAGGTGAATCCAACGTGAGCTGAGCCATGTTGCTACGGTGCATCAGTGCTGAACGACTGAAAAAGAGCCGGAACGGTGTGGTCTTTGTTTATATAACATGACCCTGTCATCTTATGAAGAAAAATGAGACAGGTCGCAACTCAACGTATCTTGGCGACCACCTAAAAAGGGGCGCTTCGAGGAGAGTGCTAGGGTCAAAGACTCAACGGATAGGGTAAAGGTAGAGGTAAAGTTAACACCACCCTTGGTAACAAAGGTGAGAAAAAATTTGTGAAGGTCTGAAGGAAGAATCCCGCAGCACATATTAGACCGGAACGAAGTCCCATGAAACCAACCGTTGTTGTAATGAAGGAGAGGACAATGCGTGAAAATGTCCCGGATGGAAGGTGCTAACCTGAGCCCACAGCCACGCAATGGAGGCGTAACCGAGAAGGTAGCATGGGGATGCGGCCCTGAGGCACTCGAGGGAGAGAATCGATGAGACCGGAAACAGGTGTTTACCCCCGAGACAAGGTTGTAGAGCCTGTTCGCAAAAGGAGAACTAAGTATCAGAGCTACAACCAGGTGTCAGGGCCCCACTAAGAATAGAGTTTCCGAATTCTTTGAGAAAAGGACCTTGGAAAGAGGGCCTGTACGGTCTGAACAATGCCAGGGAAAACCAGTGGTGAGTGAAAATAGGCCAGCATACTAAGTGCGCCTGGACCAAACCGGGGTCCTCTGGAAGACTAACGCCATTGGACCTGAACCTTGCCAAGGCCTTTTGGATGATTGCAAGGCCGTGAGATTAAATCCTCGCCTCAGACTAAGAAAGAGAGGCCGAGGGGTATCCGCTCTCATAAGTTGTGAATTGTGAGCTATAGCCCCGAATACAGGTACTTGCTGTGTATTAGGAACGAAGAAGAAGAAAACCGGAGTGATCTGATTCACTGTATACTGTGTCCTACCTTGGACATTACATGAGTGGGTTACACCTGCGAGGCCCCAATGATGAGATACAAATCCCCAGGAGGAGAATCGTGTGGGGAGACCAGAGGAATGGTTGGTCAAAAGGTAACCAACCCGTATGCCCTAACTGCACGGAAAGAGAAGTGACGGACTGAAGAGGGTCTGCGTCTGTGATGATGGCATCAAGATTGGAACTGGAGAAACTTCCTCGGCATGAAATAACTAGATACGATGATTTAGGGAGTTCACTATAGTGTGATCACCGCTGCGCAGTCCCAAAAGAACGCTTCTTGAGTGTATCCCTGGTGAGCAACCAGGTTAAATGAACTGGGAGGTCCACTGCAGTGTGCAAACGCATCTGCACAGACCCTCTAGATAAGGGAGGACAACTTGTCGTCGTGATTGAGAAATGGATATAATCGCTGGTATTACACGGAGTCACCGAAGGGCTAGGTAGAGAGAACAAACTATGGAGCACCCAGGAGTATGTAGACAAAAGTGTCGACATTTATGAAGGCCAGCAATCTTTGTACTTCCATGGATGAAAGAAGTTCAGGGAGGTCGCATAACGTTTCCCTGTTTGGGAACCACAAGAGGACTTGGTGACGATCAGTCAAGATAGACACCCGCTTCAGCTGCGACCTCAATGCCATGAGGAAACGGATGGAAGCCTGAGGATTACTAAGGAAAGGCGTTGTTGCAGCTCTGCATCCAGTTGTGGGAGCTGAGGAAGAGGATCATCCGAAGTTGCTTGTAAGACGGTCCCCCATTGGAGACGGTACTGTGCACGTGCTGCAACCCAATGTCCTGAAGAGACGGATGGGGAGACTAAGGAGTACCAAATAGTGGTGCCATCCATTGCAAACCAGACACCCAGCTGTGGGAGCTGGAGAGGATGAATATTCAGATCCGCGTGATAAGGAGTCTCAAATCGAAGACGGCAATATAAAAGTGCTACAACCCAAGTGCCCTGAGGAAGGCTAATGGGGAGACTGAGGGCTACGAAATCATAGCGCCATGCACTGCAAACCCAGCTCCTACAGTGAGAACTGGGGAGGATGATTGTCCGGATCCGCATACCAAGCTGTTCTGTATTGTAGAGGAACCAGGGGGGACGATTGTCCGGATCTGCGAGCCAAGCAGTCCTGTATTGGAGATCGGAACACTTAGGAACCGTCGCCATAAATGATGTTTCTCAAAACAGGAGGGGGAACGTGGAGGTAACACCCCGCGTTGCCGCCTGTTGGTTTTGGGAGATCGGTACTCACAGGTACCGTCGCCCTCCATCTTTCAGTACTCGTTCCTCTTGTGGCTAGATGGCTTGTGTAGTCTCAATGGCGCTTGAAGCCACTACGGCTGCTCCATCGGTTATCATCTGCATTGTATGCTTAACTGACGGTCTAATGCATCCTCGCGAAGACTCTATCCTGGAGAGGAGGGAAAGTATCAGATGAATGTCTGAATCAGCTTTCAAAAACAGTTCTTAGTTGAAGATTGGAATGCTGAGAAACCGTCGTCATAATGATGTCCCTCGGAGCAGGAGGGGGTACGTGGAGGTAACACTCCGCGTTCCCGCCTGTTGTTGGTTTTGGGAGAGCGGTACGCATAGGTACCGTCGCCCTCTATCTCCCGTGGGTGGTGGATGTGGACTCCAGTCGGCACTGGGAGGATATATGCGGTGTGAATGGGACATGTACATCTGAAGGAGCGCCTGGATTGCGTGATGAATCGTTTAACCTTTGTGCGGCCGTTTCCTTTCTGTGAATTAGTCCGTGAGACATAGGACTGTCCATGGATGGAGAAGGTACAAAAAGTGTTTGTTAATGGCCTGAATAGGGTAATAACCCTCGCCAAATGTGCGACATGTCCAGCAGGGTGAGCGTGGAAGATCAGGGCCCCAGTCTAGAGAGTAGATCTGACGGACAATGGCTAAACCAGACAGCTTTCCCCGCAATCTTTGACTTAAAATGCAAATAGAGTCTGTGGAGATTTGGTCGGGAGTCTCAAAACACAGATCTAGCCAGATATCCCTCCAAGGAAAGATTCAGCTAAGGGGTGGCTCCTGCGGAGAACACCATTACCACCATGATAAGTGGCCCTTGTAGTCAATATCCAGCTCCCTTACAAGTTTAGAGATATGACCAGGGAATACCAAGGCCAGGTATCCAACAACAGACAGCTGCCTAATATAGCATCCCGCTACAGGCAACGATGGTATGCACGCCTGAGGAGGTGTGCTGTCTGTTCCATGGTTGTCCACGGTGCAAATAGGACCGGTCTGAGTCGCACGTTGGGGTCTCGTCCCTGTACTGTGTCGTAGTATGGACGCTAACCTGCCCAGGTATGTATGGGGGAGAATGGTAAATCTTGTACTTGGTAAGAGTACGATTGTGGCAGTGAGGGTAGGAACTGCTGAAGTCAGAAAAATCACATATACTGAAGTTCCTGCAGCGACACCTACAATGAAGTGCCTGCAGTGACATATATAATGAAGTGCCCGCTGTGACTGAGGTGCCTGCAGTGACACATATAATGAAAATGCCTGCAGTGACACATATAATGAAGCGCCTGCAGTGACACATATAATGAAGCGCCTGCAGTGACACATATAATGAAGTGCCTGCAGTGACACATATAATGAAGCGCCTGCAGTGACACATATAATGAGGCTCCTGCAGTGACACATATAATGAAGCGCCTGCAGTGACACATATAATGAGGCTCCTGCAGTGACACATATAGTGAAACTCCTGCAGTGACACATATCATGAAGTGCCTGCAGTGACACATATATTGAAGCTCCTGCAGTGACACATATATTGAAGGTCCTGCAGTGACATATAATGAAGCTCCTGCAGCGACACTCCATACAGGGAATGAGGGGATGAGCCCAAATGAGAATGCTGATATCCCTTAGACGTGTGGCCCTTGGAGGGGTCTCCGAGCACCAGGCTGAGAATCACCAGCCTGGCAACGTCCTTGGTGCCATAGTGTCCCTGGTGCAGAGCCACAGCTGCGGAGGCATAAGGGCACTTACCCTGCTTGCCACATTGTTGCACGTCCAGGGTCCGGTTACGTCCGGGTATACAGCGACGCCAGGTCGCCCAAGTCGGTGCCCCTCCGGGGGCCGAGTATACAGCGGCGCCATGTGCATTCCGGGAGGAAGTGGCGACCGCTGACATGGAGGGAAGGGGCGGGCCAGATCACAGGGCTCGCTGTGGATCACGCGATGCGCGAGAAGCGCGAAGAGACAACCGTTCCGCCCCCTTCTGACGCGTCCTGGGCGGGCTCGGCCTGAAATGCGCGTCACGCGAGGGGCGGAGAAAAAGGCGGGGACTATCGAGGCTAGGCCGAAGCCGGGGCCTGGAGTAATACGCGGCCCCGGCAAAGAGGGGAGGCCGGCGCGGAGGTCCCGACAGACCCGGGGGCAAAGGCAAAAGCCAGATTGCTGCTGCACCGTGGGAGGAATCCCCGGATGCAGGGAGCCATCGGTGTCCGGGTCCTGTCGGGATGGAGGCCGGAGGTATGCGGCCGCTGGAAGGCATGTGGGAAGGGGACAAACAGGGCTCCAATGCCCTGGGTAAATGTGTACCTGAGGTTGGCTCCTCTACCCGGAGTCCCTGTGAGGGGAGACTGGGGAGGGCAAAGTCCGTCCTGCGTGTAGGACAAGTGACCGGCCTGCGTGCTGCCATCCAGAAATCGAAAGATAGTATCCTGAAGATGAGACCTCCATCCCTCAACCCAGGGCTCAGCTATGAGGCCTGGGGAAGGCTGTTAATAAAGGAGTCTGTCTAAACCTTGGCCCAGGTTCTAAGATGAAGCTGGGAAGGAGATGATTAGGTTCTATAAACTCAGCCCATGTGGGGAGCTGAGAAAGATCCTTCTTTTTCTTATGGAGTTGTAGAAAAAAAGAGGGAGAAAAAGTAAAATCCTAATAAATCTATCTAAAAAAGGGAAAACAATAAAAGAGGTCTGCCTCCTAAGCGACACTAAGCAAAACTGGTGAGGCAGTGTCTGCCCCAGGGGTGTATGCTGAGTAGGAGGAGTCACGTTAACTCTTTTGCAGATTTTTACTTAGTGTCGCCTCCTAGTGGACAGCAGCATAACACCCACGGTCTGTGTCCCCCAATGAGGCGAAGGAGAAATAAACGTTTTATAAGTACCTCATTAGTGATGATAATGAGTGACTATGCTATTCATAGTCACTCATTCAGGCTGCCCCTCTTCATACTATGACGCCTCCATAGGCGTGATCTTCATGAGAGATTCAAATTGCCGCCTCCCTGCGCGCTCCCCGCTGTGGCTTGTGTCGGCCGGGCTTCAGCGTGGGGCTGTATGACGCGATCCACGTCATTCCCGGCGCCGGGTGACGTATTTACACCGGCGCCGCTGTTGGCTTCAAGTCCCGCACTGCGCATGCGCATGCGCAGTGCGCATTTTGAAGCTTACAGAGCGGCGCGGCTGTATACGTCACCCGGCGCCGGAAATGACACGGATCGCGTCATACAGCCCCACGCTGAAGCCCGGCCGACACAAGCCACAGCGGGGAGGCGCGCAGGGAGGCGGCAATTTGAATCTCTCATGAAGATCACGCCTATGGAGGCGTCATAGTATGAAGAGGGGCAGCCTGAATGAGTGACTATGAATAGCATAGTCACTCATTATCATCACTAATGAGGTACTTATAAAACGTTTATATTCACTTTGACTCTGTGCATTTAGGAGCTAAAAGGAGTGTAGGGAAAGTGTTAATATGCTCTAGGGACAGCTTTTAATAGGTTTAAAGGTGTTTTGGGGGTGACAGGATCCCTTTAAGGTTTAACTGTATCAGCGTGGGACCCAATGTGACTGCCCCACCTCCCCCCAAACCCCCCCGTCACGCTATATGCCCCCCTGCTGGATCACATACTAAAATAATAAACAATGTTACTCACAATCCGCTATCACTGCCTGCAGCATCACCGTCTTTCTGTGTGTCCAAGGCATCCGATCATGTGATCGGTGCAGCACAGTGATGTCATCGCTGTGGGCCCCGGTCACATGATGAGAGCCGGGAACAGCTACAAGTAGGAAGACAGTGATGCTGCAGGCAGGGAGTGTCAGAGGGTGAGTAACACTGTTTATTATTTTAGTGTGCGCGCCAGCAAGGGGACATATAGTTTGACTGGGGATGGGGGCGTGAGCACTGAGTACAGGGTCAAACAATACGCACCACTCCCCCTATCCACATCTCAGCATCTATAACATGAGCCCAATGAGTGGGGGCATATGACTTCCCGCTGTCTCTGCAGCCCGCAGTCAGCCTCCTCCAGCCACCGGACACTGCTCCAAAGCTGCCCCTCCCTCCTCTACAGCACAGTATATTAAGATTATAAAACATAAACACACTTTCCCCAAAAATTTGGGGGACAAAAAAGAATTTTATAATCCAACAAATATGGTATATTACAACGTTGCATGCTGTAAGGGTTACAACATAGAATTCAGGGATGCCTCTGTTGTCATGGTCCGATCTGTTGTTCTCCTGGAATATATGTTTAAGCAGCAGGACTTGTCATTGCTCAGACTATATTGTCACGTGCACGGCAGACCGTCACGCCCCTCCTCTGATTGACACCTCACTGTCAAAGTACAATGTCTATTGAGAGCCTGGGGTGGGGTGGAAGCTCTTTCAGTTATGCTGCTTTGCTTAATCTATAAATTCTGATTGTGTCAGAACAGTGGCACCCAGTAATCTAAGTGATACATCGTTGGATTCAGGGCCTCTTTGCCTAAGTTATGCTACTCTTGTGTGGTTCCCCCAGATATAATTATTTATAGCTACTCAATTGTATATAGTAGGAAATAGTTGGCATGTATTGCAGTGTCTTGCTATGTTGCTGTCTGCTGGCCAATTTTTTGAATGCTGCTCACGTTTGTGTGTTTAAATTACGGTAAGTTTGTTCAAATTTAGTGTTTCATCACTGGGCAGTTGGCGGATCACTCACTCCAAGCAGTCATTTTGTATCGTGCCGCTGTGAGACTGGGACCACATATACTGGGCTTGTGAAGGCAACAGTTTCTGACCAGCAGCAATGACGTCAGCAACTTTAGACAGTATTTCACCATCAAGTATTGTACTAGATCCATGTCCAAGTCTTGATTTGTACGGACGCTGTGATTTCACATATGGAGTGTATGGAAGCGGAGTCTGTGCAGGTCCTGTCTGCTCCTCGTTTGGATACAGAGGTAGGAAGAGCTCACAGCACCCATCAATCACCATACCTCTGCAATGTGAGGAGACAGAACAGCTCTCAAAACCTGTGGACAGATTCCCTTCAATTTCATGTGTACTATTGATTTAGGAAATAAGTAAAACCATGGTTTCATTTAAACTTAATCAACACTTTTGTAAATACACACTTAGGAAGAACCTATGTCCAGGGCTGTGGAGTCCGATAGCCAAACCTCCGACTCCTCAATTTCCCTGACTCCGACTCCTTTATACACAGCTCATGTGTAAGTGATAATTTTATTGTAGTACAATGTGACATCAGACTTTATGATACAATAATCAAACTATTTAGAAACAACATAATAATAATTACTATTAATATTCAGCACATTCTGCATAGTACTACTGTACCCAATTGATTACATACTTTAGGAGTCATGGTTGTTCCATTTTATACCAACTCAACCAAAATGGACACAGACTCAGACTCCACAGCCCCACCTACGTCACAAGGTTTTCCCAATTACTCTTTATGAGATCAGCTCCTGTTTTTAACAAGAATTATATGAAACAATAACAACCTGAAAAAAAACATCCAGATCGATGCACTCGGCAATGAAGATTTTATTACGAAAACGCAAATCAAGCAAAGTTTACAGAAAGGAGTTCATAATATATCATCCTTCCCTGAGAGGCATAAAATGGAAAATATCAGTAAAAATAATTTGTTGGGTTATATAAAAACCATATATTAGACACAGCATCACACCATTCCTCTTCTGTACAGAAGACTTTTCAGTAGTCTCATTGTCATCACAGACATGAGTTCAGTGAAACAGTAAAAGGTTACAATGAAATGTAACTCATCCCAGTATAGTAGATAAATCAAAATCCACCGTTCACAATAGGTGGTGGTGTCACAGTTTACCTCCTCTCCTTTCCTTCCAGATGAGCTTTGCCTAGATTACAGTCTGCTCAGATAATACTTCTATACAAACAATTACAGTAGGTTTGTGAGTAAGGGTACAATCACACTTGGCGACGCACCAGCGATCACGACAGCGATGTGACCTGGTAGGGATCGCTGGTGCGTCGCTATGTGGTTGCTGGTGAGATGTCAAACAGAGATCTCGCCAGTAACGCAACAATGATCCGGAATGATCTGTAGGTCGTTGGGACCCTGGTTCTCAGACCTGTAGTATGGAGGTCATTGGTCGTTGCCCCTGTCAAACACACCGATGCATGCTGCCTAGCGGGATCCCAATGATCAAAAAATGGTCCAGGCGACTCTGACACAACCAGTGATCTCACAGCAGGGGCCTGGTCGCTGCTAAGTGTCACACATAGCGAGATCCCTGGTGAGGTCGCTATTGTGTCACCAAATGTGTGACTTAGCAGCGATCTCGCTTAGTGTGACGGGGGCTTAAGTCTATTGCTGCTATTGTCACAGGAAAAAGGAGTCTTACATTTTAGTTAATGATCAGTGTGAAAAGTGTAATATATTAAAAAAAGATTTAAAAAAAAAAAATTACAAAATCTGAAAAAGTAAATACATTTAGCATAAAAACTTGATTTAAACTGCAAGTCATCTGCTAATGACACGTTTTCATTAAGACCATATATTAATATAGGCTGAAGCTGTCGAGATTAGCGGAAGAGTGACTATTTTATGCATTGGGGTCTTAAGCCTCAAATACTGTCGGATAAGAATTGGAGACGTTAATGCAAACATTTGATCTTTTTGCTCTTCGGGGAATAATCTGCCATGAGGATAGCCTGGCTGCATATTTCACTGCCCTATTGAAAACATACTAATGCTTGAGAAAGCCAGGAGATAAAGAACACAACGATCTAGGGAGTCTGGCCATCATTAGATAAATCAAATGCCCAGGTGACTGGGAATGTAGTTCATCTATAAGTATAATCCACTAAATATATAAAAGAGAACTGTACATTCAACAAATTTGTCATATAAAATTTGTGAATATAAGACCTTTGTAATATATCTTATTCGAGAATTGCTGTTCCAACGAAACGCGCGTTGAAGTCCCTTTCCTCTGGTCACCTTTATGGGTCGTCTTTTCTATTCATTATCACAGCAGGTATTATAATACTATATAACCTACCGTATTTCCTATTACTACTAACTTTGGATGCTATATGCAATAACCATCAGTCTATGATATTATAGGCAAATACTATCTATCATGTATTTGTGCGTGCAATCTCTATATTGTTACTGCTTCGTATTTTCTTATTATGGAGATCATAGCTCTCTCTTTGTCCGGTGACATTTATATTTCATACATCTGATCTACTGGCATTAACATATACAAGTTTACAACTAAAAAGACACATCTGCATGCTTTTCTCACTATCTGACCTGGAATCAGAATAAACCTTTCCCTTTTTAGGTTAATTAGGATTACCATCATTATTTATATTTACCAAATGACACAATAATGAGAGAAAGAGAACGTTTAAGGCATTTTTATTACTTTCTGCAAAGGACAGATACATTGGTGGATTTTTACTGAACGTTGCCTTGTAAAAAGTCTACACATCCGAAGTGTCAGACCCCCGCCAATCTCATATACCACCCCGCACGAGTGGGCCATTTTTTGTATTACGTTATATTACAAACAGACATTTGGCTATTTGCAAAATAAAAGTAAAGTGTGGAAAGACCCATGAAGAGCGAACGCTGCCAACCTTTTAGTAACAGAGATCTGCTGAGCCCGGGCTTTAGAGCACCAGCACGTTACATAACAACCTATTAGGGTGAAACCATCTTGCATTTAGCTGCTAATCCATTAACTTTTTTCAACTATATTTATAGCATGAGTAGGGAACCATCAAACAAGAAATTTCCTGTTCTCCTCCATCACTCCGCCTGCCTTGATTCATGGATGCTATTTATAATGTCTAAAAACCACAGCAAGTGAGAAGCAAAGGCTAGCCAGTTCTGACTATGCAAGACTGACATGGAAAATCTTTATGCTATGAATCACTAACATATGGCGGAGGGGAAAGAAAACTAAGTTAAACAGCGCAGTCAATAAAGGACACACTGTGAAATTAACTAGGCTTCTAACTCATGTAGAAAAGCGGAAACAAGTACGATTTTATGGGGGGCTGAGAGCAGCCAATAAGTGCAGCTGTGGAAAGCATCTAGATTTGGTTATTACATGACCACTTCACATTCAACCTATACTAAGGGCTCCCAAAAATGCTATGTCATTAATGTGATCTCTGGAAATCCATATTTGTGCTTGGATGTTCATTACCCACGATGAGAACACTCAACGTATGAACATGCCAAGCCCAATAAATGGATACCCAGCTGGCAAATGGAAAAAAATATATGTTATTAATACATTCTACATTTTGTACCCTACATTTAATAATGTTTACCTGTTATTGGCCATCATGATTTGATCCAATAAGGTGCCCATAATTACAGACAACAGCCAAAGTAAACAGATTGGTCTCCACGAATAGCATGTCTGTATCCATTACAAGAAGCAAAAACTATATGACCTCTCTAATGACCATATATTCCACAAACACGTTCTTTTACAGTATACCAGTATCACAAAAAGGGAACACAGCACAGTAACATACAGGAGGTCATCAAGATCAGCAATGAAAGAGTGCATATAATGATGCATATAGAGTGTGCAGGACATGTTACATGGTCATAAGGCTTAGAATGGGAATATATATGCCACCAATGATCCTGATAACTGGCACACTTCCATTACGAAGATCTCCGGCAAGTAACCACAGATTTTCTATTGTCAGAATACCATTCTATGCTACATTGTAGAGAAACTGGTAATCAAAAAGGGCCTAATAAGTCTATATGACTAGTGAGCGGTTTTATGGGGTTAATCTCTCCCTCCGCATAAAAGTTGAGATTTAAACACGGAGGAGACGACTAGGAAGAAATGAAGATGAAAATTGTCACAATACCGATGTATAAAAAGCACTGTGGAATAATGGCGCTTTATACGGTAAGTGAATAAATATTATTATTATGTGTTCTGGACTCCGAGAGTGACAGCTCACCCTATAGATTCAGTATTGTTACTGACAGCACAGTCCCCCAATAATGGGCAGGAGTGTGCCAAGTTTCTTCCAGGTGTCTCCCATTCAGACCATTACCTGGCTATTTAGCTAGCTGACTGTGATCAGACTATTGCCAGTTATAGCCTTAGCTCAGCGGTATTTTTGTCATGTTTCTAGTCCTCTGGTTTTCTGAACTTTTGATTCCCGACCTTGGACCTTGCCTTTTACTATCTGTTTTGCCTAGCCCCTTTGTCCCGATTCAATACCTTCCTGGAATTCTGACCTCAGACTATGACCTGACTACACCTTTGTCTTATCCCTCAGTCTATGACAAGCTCTCTTGGAATCTTACCCTGGACCTCTTGACTCCCCTGCCTCATAGTTTGTCTGTGAGTAGAGACTCAGCATCATATGATTGACATGGGGCAGTCAAAGCAAAGTTCAAATGTGGGCACTGAGCTTCAGTAGACCGAACCTAAATCTCCACACCAAATCAAAGAAAGGAAGGATGTATCATAGAGCTTCCATCATAAACATCATGGATCCAATAAAAAAGAGGATATGACACTGGTGTGAAAATGGCAAAACCTATGCCACATGCACCCATTGAGTCTTTGATGAGCATTTTACCTCAGTATTTGTAAGTGAAAAAGGAGTGGGTTAAAAATACAGAAGTGGTGAAGTGTTTTTATTATGCTTTTCCTCTGATTGTTCCACTCCTGGTTTTGGCTACAAATCCTGAGGTAAAATACTGACCAAATACTGAGCGTGTGAACGTGGCTTTACTTTTAAAATGATGGCAGGTAAAAAAAACACTTAATGAGCAAGGCTAAAGAGAAGGTTCTTTCTTCTGAAAGAGAACCGTGTTGTCTGTGACTGCACATTGTAATGGCAGTACTGGGGTATACACTGTTACTGTACGATTTCTACATTGAAGGAACTACTATATTCTAGATCACCTACTGCCAATACAGGAAACATTTTGGCAAAAAGTAAGAAAGATGACATTCACCTTTTCCTAGCTAGGACACATGCATGCTCGGCAAAGCTCATGTGTATGAATGTGTTGGTGAGAGGACCGGCTGTAAATTAAATGCTTCTTTGGCATAAGATCTCATACACATTAGCTTGTTTGGCTGTCAGCTCTCTCGCCCGTCTACTCAACACACAGGAAGGTTCAGCCAAGTTGTCTTGTGCTCTATAAAAAAAGAGTAGGGAACCCCATGCACAATAGCGTCTTATCTGGCGGAAAAAATTGTCTAGGTTCGGGGTACAGGAACTGCTCACCTTTTGTGGTTGTGTAACCCACAACTGAGGACTGAAGGTATGACAGCTGCTACAGTATCCCCAGGTTAGGAGATACCGCCATGTAGAACAAGTGGTAGAAGGACAGACTTAGCAGACTGCGCTGCTGGAATTGGATTCAAGAAATCCCGAGGGCGTTGTACAAGATAGGACCATGTGAGTTATTCTCAACACGTTTCAAAGTTTAAACACCTTATGATGTCAGGATAAAAAGCAGAGATAGTATAGAGCAAGCAAGGTGGACTGGGGATGTTTGTAGCCTGATCAAAAATCACTTTTTCATACAGTTGTTTGTATCACTGCAAATTTCCAGGAACACTACTACTTGTCCTTTGTTCTTTAAGAAACAGCACTGCCACATTCACCTGGTGGCGTATTACCTCCACGGAGAACAAAAGGATCATCTGCTGAAATCATCTGTCTGGTGATTGTCGAGAGACCCCCATACACATTGGGCAATCGGCCAATCTAACTGATATCAGTGGGCTCAGTTAACTTTAGTCTTATTTGTGTGAAAACCACAACACATCAAAAGTTGTATAGAGTGTACAGCCACCTTACTGACTGGCATGCCCTTCATACCCTTTGTGTATGTCATCATGTAGTCAGATAGATTTTAGATGTATACTTGTAGGTGAAAAACCTAAGGTGATCACTAAATATTTAGATTTTTTCAAGAGTAAGAACATTTTGTCCACTATCTAGCATATAATTTATTAATTCCACCAGTGTCAACTAGGGTGGCTCGCAATATATAGTACAAATGTCGCATTTTATATACATGCATTTCTAGGCACCCTCCTATTACTATTGATCAAAAAAGGCTTGTGGTAAAATTTGTAGGTGCTAATCCAAGTGGATAGCAGAGCCCAACTAAACATGTATTATCCATTGACCTTAACGGTTTTACACTTTCGACAACTGCTTCTTTCGTCGTCTGGCTTGGAATCACTTTTTCGCTTTCCTTCAACTACTTGTAAAAAAACAAAAAAATATAAACAGCAAAAAATATACATTTTTAAGATTTTTAAGTCATTGGGTGCTGACTTCTGCTCCACCTAGGATGCTGAAATTTTGCCTATTTATAACTATTAACTAAAGTGAAAAAAAATTAGAGTGCCTAGGGTTATAGGAGAAAGATGATATTTTTGGGTCACCCTACTGGGTAATTGTTATAATGAGATGAAACAACATTTCAGGATCTCATTCATATGAAATGATATGTAAATCACTGCTGTACTAATGGATTGACAAATGTTATACTGGCTCTGCCAGAATGGAAAAAGCTAAATAGCACAGCTTGAATCCAACTCCACAACATGTCCTATGAGATAGAAAATATCCTGTTTCTTCGATGTCACACATTTTCTTAAATTAGCTCCTGTTTCATGCAAACAGATTGTGCTTCAGGTTTTAGACACCTTCGTGTGACCCACATTATCAAACACCGCTATTAGGTCTATGTCAGCAAAGTGGACGAGTAACTCACTGCTATCCCCAACACTTACTGCATTAAAAATAAATGGTTACAGGGCCGTGACAGTACTTAAGTGCTTTTATAAGGCACCGTCAACTTTACTCATACACTTCTATTACAGCTACATTTCTGTTAACAAAAACTGAATAAAGTTATGAATATGAAAAATATTTGGGCTTTATGGAAAAAGAACACCATCTAATGAGCATCTATCGCTTTGTGTCTATATATATCGATGGAGGTCTGATCCTGAGACCCTCCACTGTCCGCTTCAAGCACTGCATGGGTGCATGGACCAAACAGTGTATGGATAGTCAATGGGTCTGCACACTCGTGAAACCCAAAACACCCTCTACACAGCTGAGCTAATAAACAATGCTGGAAAATGTCTGAACATCATATTTAATTATTAATTTGATTACAGGGTCCTTTTAAAGTGTACCTGTCATCAGATTTCCATCCGGCCTCTCTACGCCAATCACTGTCCTTTATTTAAGTTTGACACCTCCTGAGTCATCAACATCAGCTCTGCAGGGTTGAGGCTCCTTGTGGGTCCTGACTGATGCCCATATATCCTAGGCTCAACGTTGCAGAGTTGATATCTGTGACCCATGAGGTGTCAATCATAAGAAGAAGATGGTGATTGGCGTGAAGAGGCGGGGCATGACAATCAAGCCCATCAGACCGAAATTAGGTAATTCTAATATAGGGCAAGAGGGTTTAATAAAGTATTTATCAGGTGTACAGGGGCAGTCAAGGCATAATACGCACCTTCATAGAGTTCAGCATAGGTGCTGCTGAAGGTGGCGCCAAGTC
>JARQOC010000003.1:743550692-743577752 GCA_033576535.1 Allobates femoralis | reverse complement strand
TCGCGGCAGATGGGGTGAAAAAACCGCATTGCCGCGATTCCCCGCATACCGGCTGCACTTGCGGCATGGTTTCGGCGGGGTTTAAAGGTAAACCCATACAATGTATAGGCGGACTTGGGAAGGTGTGGAAAAGTGCGGTTTTGGCATTTGGGGCGGTGCGGTCGCAAAAAAAAATGCTGTCACCCGCTTTTTTTTCGGGGCCCGCACCTCCGCAAGCCCGCCTATAATTGTATGGCTTTTACCGAAAAACCGCCCGCAACCCGTGCCGCAAGTGCGCGGTATGGGGGGTAATGCGGCAGATGCGTTTTTTTTCACCGCATTGCCGCGATTTGAAAAAAAACGCGTTTGTAAAGGGCCCAAATTTTCCCCTTTACACTTCAAAAATCTTGATACTTTATGTATTCACATAAAATTCCCAAAAAACCCCTTTAAACGTTTGTCGTCTAACATGGAAAAATGTAGAAAAGTTCCCCTAGTAGAATACTTTTTCAAGACAGAATAGATAATCTTGCTGCTGAAATAGTGAAGCTTTCTTCTTTTTCCCCGGTTGTTAAAATCTAAATAAAAGTGTGTTGGGTAGAAACTTCATTACAGTTTGAGCGGGCGAGACCCTTATCAGAAACAGAGCCCTGCCCGGGGAAAGGTTTAGAGTTTGCACTCCACTTTTTAAAGGGGGTTCTTGAGAAAGTGAACTATGTCCCAAATCCACAGTAACCTGCAGTTTTATTTGCAAATGAAATTTGTGAATTTGTGTTAGCTTTAACCTTTTCATTACTGGGTTTTTACCTTTATGCCCAGCCCCAGTTTTATTTCATTTTACTGTTGTTGCATTACGTACCCAAAAACTTTTTAAAATTCTTTTGGCTAATAGCCTTTTTTTCCCAAAAAGGGGTATGGGGGTAAGTAATATAAAAATGATTGCACATATTTTTTTCAAACTGTACTATAATGAAAAATGAGATTTTTTGGGAAAAAATTGACCAATTTTTGAACCACATGCAAGTCAAGGAAGTCTCAATAGTACAGTCCTACCTATTTAAATTTTATTTTAAAGGGGCCTGTCACTCCGGGGAATGCCTTTTAAGCTACCAAAACATTCCCTGAGCTTATTATCACAAATCTACACTTCTTTTGTTCCAAAAAAGCATCCTGTGAAAGTGCATATATTTTTAGTTTTAATACTTACTCACTATGATTATAATTAGCAGGGGCTATTTTCTTTTAGCCCTTGGGCTGTTGTTTTGCACCCTAATGATCCCCCTTTCTTTCTGTTGTTTGCTTTGCTTTTGCAGGCTTTACCCCCCCCCTCTCTGTCCTCACAAAGCAATCTTGTCCTCCCTTTTAGTCCACATCACAGCCGCACAGAAAAGGAGAGGGGATCATCAGGCTGCAAAACAACATCCCCTAGGGGCAAAAAAATTAGGGCCCCTGCTAAAAAATGCCTAATGAAAAGTATTAAATTTTTTTATGCACTTTACATTAGCTTTTGGGAAAAAAAGGGTTGAGATTAGTGATAAGCTGCAGGGACATTTTTTTGGTAGCTTGGAGTCTTTTTGGAAGGTGCAGGATCCCTTTAAGTTGTCCCATGGGGCCCCTGCTATTACAAAAAAGCAGAACCATTAAAAGCAGCACATACTGGTGTATCGGGAAAACCGCTCCCAGGCGCAGACAGGCAACTGAAAAAAAGGCAGATCGGGCCCGAGCATATGCTACAGATGTTGGGACAATCCTAAATTGACCCTCGCAGTCCCAACCAGCGTAACTGAATGAAGGCAGAGTAGGCCAAAGTAAATGGGCATGCAATTAACAGCACCTGTGGAAAGGGGGGTGAATGTAAAACAGCTCCCAAGGGGTTATGGGGAAAAAAACAAAGGGATTTTAAAAACTAACTTGCTGTGCATGGCAAAAATGGGATCGGCCCCAACCCGTTAATGTATAAAAAAGGGGGGAGCCAGACTACCCAAGGAAGTATCAATTAAGAAGTGCATTGCACCTTTTCATTCCAAACTGTACTAAAATTAAAAAAGATTTTTGGCAAATAATTGTCAAATTTCTGAGCCACCCTCCCACATTAAGGCAATACAAAAGGGCATCATACTCTATATATTTTATTTAATTGTGCCCTGCCCGCCTTAATAAGGGTGGGGTCATTTATAGGGTAAAACCCAAATAAAAAGGAAAAGATTGGGAAAATTAACTTCCTGTTTTGTGGCCATTTGTATTTTGGGACGGGGAAAATTTTTCCAAATGGGGGGTGACCATGGCGGCCATTTTAAAATCAGCTATTTTGGGCCAAAATTTTTTTTTTTCAGTGGGAAAAGGGTCAGTACTCATCAAACATATTGAGCTTTATAAGAAAAACAATGGTGTGCTTGGCTTTAATGTAACTTTTTATTTCATAATTTTTTTTCAAGTTTTTGACCACTTAAAAAGTGTTCAAAGTGCTGCCCCCTTGTGTTGGATTTTCAATACAACCCTTTCTCCCACTCTTGAAGACTGATAGCAACACCACAGAAGGGAATGCAGCACAGGCTTCCATACCCTTGTTTTAGATGGCACATCTCGTACTTCACAGATAGACAATGCCCAGATGAATGTGGGCAAATTCTTTGGAATGAGAATTAACAAACAAAACCCCGCTATTAGTTGAACTAACCCACAGTGGTAGATACCCCAAACTGCTGGAACACAAAAAAAAGATGGTATGGGGTGGGATATGGGTACAAAGTGTGGGGCCATTATTCATCAATGGAAAACCCCAATACCAAATGGATATCTGATTAGTAAATTTCGATATCCTTGTAGAAAGTAAGCTCCTTTGAGCAGGGGCCCCTTTATTTTTTCTTTATTTTTTGTATTATCTTTTCACGTTGATTCTCTTATTGTATTATAGTAATTATTGTAATTTTTTTTCTATACTGTAATTTCGTATAGTATTTTTATTTTTTGGTATACGAACCAATGTATTGTAAAGCGCTGCGGGTTTTGTTTCGCTATAAAATAAAATTTATTATTTTTATTAAACAAGCCATCATTTAACCCTATCTGCAAAAAATTTAACCGTTATGGTCAAATATAGATGTATAATTTTTGGCGTGGGGGTAAACTTTTTGCATCAAACTATTTTGAGTAAAACCGAAAATTTTGTATTTAAAGTTTTTTTTATTAACCTTATTTTTGTTTTGGGTAAAAAATGTTCTGTGTTTTGAAAAAATTTGTTTTGTCAAAATTTTGGAAAGTTTTGTTGTGTTCATACTGTATACAAAAATACCTAGGGTTTTTGTTTACATCGGTTTCGTCGGTTCGCGTTTTTTGAATTTTTCCATGAAAATTTGTCCAATTTTTGTTTGTGTGATAAATGACAACTGCTAATTTTCCAACAAAAATGCCCCACGGTTCATCTTCCAAAACAATAATTTTGCCCCCCTTCTCCACTTCTCAGATCTTCCATATCCCAAAAAAGATTTTTTTTAGAAAAGTAAATAAAAAAGGGGGAGGAGCCAGCACTTCCTGATTTTTTAAAATACAAAATGCACATGCACAAAAAATTCCAAACTTTTTAAAATATAAAATAAGTTTTTTAGAAAATGATTGTCAATAATTTAAAAACCCCCCTCCCAACGTCACGAAAATTCAATGGGGGCTGTCTTATTTATTTTTTTTGTATGCAAAATGCAAACCACATGAAGCAACACTTACCGGGAATATATCAGAACAGCTCCCATGAAGTAAAGACAAATGTGGTAAAGGGCAGACCCGCCCCAATATCTGCAGTGGGGTGTAAGATGCCCGGACATTATCGGGTCTGACTCCCAGTGCCAGACCAGCGTTCATGAATGAGGGCAAGCGATGCAGCTAAATGTGCATGAATCAATGAGGCTTGTGGAGATGGTGAGGGAACTGTGTGTGAACAATCAAAACAATCATCATTCTTTCAAAAGGGGAAAGAGGTCTTCATGCACTATTATATAAAAAACTAGGTGGGCCCCCTATTGGATTTTCCTGACGTTGGCGGGTGGCTCAAATTATTGTCAATCATTTTAAAAATGTCATTTTTATTTAAAGCCTTTTTTGGGAATTTATTTTGTGCAATTGTACTTTTTGTATTTCATACTAACCAACAGTGCTGGTCCCCCTTTTTTTTTAGAAAAAATAAATTTGGGGCCTGTTAAATGTAATTTATTTTTTTCATTATCTTTTAATTCATTTTTTATTAATTGCTTAATTTTTTTGTATAAAAAAAAAATTTGGGTTTTTTTCCTATAAAATTATTTTTGGTATGTATATTTAAGTGTCTAAACAAAAAAAAATTTGGGTTTTCATTGATTCCCAGGGAAATATTGCCTTGGATTTAAACAGTTTCAGTTTTTGGTCAATTTTTGGACAGATTATTGACGAAAACCGGGTATCACAGTAATGGAATTAACACTAAAATAATTAAAACAAAAAAACTATAGAGGGTGCAAACCCTTAAAGGGAACCGTCGCTGTTTAGCCCCTCCAGTTATCACGTCTTATGCAGTTCATAATAATATTCTAATCTCCCTGTCGAGCCCTAGTGTTAAGTGAAAGGTGAAAAAAAAACATTTAACACTTACTCTCCCCATGTAATGAGGGAGTCAGCCCAGCTTGGGGAGGGGCTGTTTTGGCAGGTTAATAGTTAACATTTCAGCCTTGTGCTGAACATGTTGGGGGGACCTGATTTATGTCACAACCCATGTGATTTCAATAGGGGAAAACTAAGTTCTTATAGAACTAATATGTTTGCTGGTTACCCCCCCCCACTAAGGTCACATATCTTTTTCATCCACAGTCCTTTAGCTAGCCAAGTTACAAATGGTTAACCATTATCCCGCAGACAGTCCCCCTCCTCCAGGTGGGGACTGAAATGTAAATGTAAAAATGCTTTTTTTTCACTTTCATATTACACTCTGAGCTCAGACAGGGGTGATTAGAATAGTATTATGAACTGCGGGCGATAGGATACTAGGGGGGGATAAAACCCCCCTGCAGGTTCCCTTTTAAAGGGAAAAATGTGGGGGCTGTAATGCCCACAAAAATGAGGAATTCACAAGGGTAAAATTTAACGGTACTTATTCTTCATCTTTCTCCTTTAATAACATAAACAGTCTTTTTTCGAAAAGCCCCAAATGAAACTAAACTTAACTTCCCACCTCCTTCTTCTCCTTTTCCCATGATACACCAACCTAGTTTTCTTAAAAAATACAGATCTAATTTTTGTACATTACATCATCCCCCTTTTTTTTTTTAAAAACCTAGAAAAAATAAAATGACAAGTAACAATGTGAAAATGTCCCCAAGAAAGATATATGTCTTTTTGGCCTATTTAGTCTATTCAAATCAGGAAGCAAGGATAAAAACAAAAAAAAAAAAAAAAAAAAACCAAAAAATTATGTAATTTTTTTCTTTTTTTCTCTTTTATCCTTCTTAAATAAGCCAGAGGGAGCCCTCCTTTTCTTTGGGATAGCGTTGGGCTGGAGTGTGCCTTATTAAAGAATTGTTCATTTCCCGGGTGGTCCCCCCACCATCGATTCCCAAAGTCTTCCACCAAAGGAAGGTCATTATCATCTTTTGCGGTATGTTTTTAAAATGTATGAATTTCGAGTTATGAAGTGTCCATTTCACTCACGTGCCCATGCTGCCTTTTTTTCATTAACTTGTATTGTGCAGGTTTTAAAATAGCTGAGGTCTTTTGTTGGTTTTTGACGCACGAGACAATATCCCCTTTTTTTATGGGATTCGGCTGTCCCTTCGCCTTCTTCTGATAACGTTTCATAGTTGTTGCAGAGTCTGGGTTGCACAGAGGAGTCACTTGGTAAGGGATGGGGCCGGTCCCGTGGGAAAATATGCACGGGGGGTCCTGAACATTCGGAGCTGGAGCAGCATTAGTAGAAGAATGTGGGGTATTGGGATAAATTGCACATGAATTTGTATCATGACTGTTTTTGCGGGGGGGCCAGACTCGCTGCCTTTTATTCTTTTTTCCCCAAAGTGCGCATGAAATGTTTACTAACTAACAGCCTGGGCCCAATGTTGATTTTCCCGTGCGAACCTCAAGTATTCAGAAAATTGTGTAAACCTGTACATTGAAAGGGGTCCATTTTTTTTTTAACCACTCTTGGGGTGCCATACCTGGAAATGTCATCCAGTTTGGTATGACACTGGTGGCAGATGTTGAAGATATGAAAGAAATGACAGGTATCTGTATATCTCAAAAGTTACTAGAATGTACTGGCCATTGGGTAATGGTCCTATATGTCGATTTACACTTCCTCCCAGCTGCAGTGGGGGCGGAGTCATTGTAATGGGTTTTTGTTTTATGTGGCATAATTTAAATTTACAGGTGGGGCAAAGTCTAATCTTCTCTTCCCCCATTGTCCATGTTTGGGAACAACACTTTTTCTTTGGGAATTTTTTTGTACCACATTCCCCAAAGGCCTTCATGTGGGCTGTAGACTAATTTTAAAGTCTTAGGTACAACCCAGTTTGGTACCCGAAGAAAAGGTGTTCTTTTTCTGTAATTCCCCCCGTACTTTGAGCTTGTTTTAATTCCTTTAATCAATCTCGAAACGGGAAATGTTTTTTTTTTTGGGTTTTATGTACCCTTTGATTTTGTATGATTTGATTTTAAAGGACTTGCGTCTTGTCATTCCCCTTGTTGCATTTACAAAGTGATCAATGGGATGGTTAGGATGAGAGCTGTAAAGAAACCATGTTTTCTTCAATGGAGGAACTCTAGGTGAGGATCTTCATAGGATGATTTGAAGATAGTCAGCCGGATTTTCTGAATTTTCCAAGGGGTTTTGAAAATTTTGTAGTTATAGTCCTGGAGACATAGACCCATTTTTAAGGTTGCAGGCATTTTTGGGGGATTTTCTAGAGGTAAGAAGTGCTTGATGGTCGGTGCGATGTAAAGGGAGCGCCATAGAGAAAAAAATGAAAGTGTTCACACCCCCGCAAGGGCAAGCCTTTTTCATTTGTGAATTTTTATTTTAAAGTGCTTGTTAGCTTTTAGTTGATAAAAAATGATGTGGGGATCTTGTTTATTTCATTAATTATGCTAAGATAGCACCCTCCCCCAGGGGATGGCGCCCAAAATTCTTCGGTTTGAAGTCCCGGGATCAAAAAAGCCAGGGTAGTGGTTGAAAAATTTCAGTTTAATGTTTAAAAAGGGGTTTGACAGTTTTGGGACACTTGAAAGACCCCAATTTTTGTTTTGTAAGTTCCTTAATGGACTGCTGTAGTTAAAAAAATTTTGGAATATACTAGAACAATAGTTTGCCTTTCCCCAAGAAAAGAGGTACTTAACGGGCAGTTGTGGAAAATGAGGCTGTTTTGATGGATTCTACTTTCAGGGCCCGGTTGTACCTTTTCGCGAGAAGATGTGACCAAGGAAAATCCCAATGAACTATCAAATTCACATTTTTTTTTTTTAAAATGAGTCCAGCAGAGAGCAGGGTTTTAAAGATGTTGTTAGGCCGATTTTTTCAGCTTGATTTTTTCAAAACCCCGTATGTCATCACTGTAAAAAGGCATTTGGGAAGGGATTGAAGACCTCCTTATCGCACCCGAAAGTCTCTGCTGCTGACTGACTTCAAAAGTCAAACTTTTATATCTTTGGGCCCACATGTGTGGAAAAATGTTGTTAAGTACTGGGTTTTGGACTCGTTTAATTTGGGGATAGCCTTTATTGAGGTGAGCTTTTAAAAAATTGGGCGCTCCATTTAATAAATGAAGATGTATCAATCGTGGGGGAGATATGTCTTTCTCTCTGGTGCGGTGTTGGGTGGCGCATGTAAACACACAGTCTCACCTGCCAGGAGTCTTTGGTTTGGAATACCACAAGGGGAGAACCCAGGATGGGCCAGAAAACGTTTAAATGACGTTTCCCCATGGGGAAATTGAAGTTCTTTTTCTACTTTCTTTCTAGGTAAAAAGGAATGCGTCTTTTGGGGGTTGGGCTCTGGAAAAAACACTGTCGTCCACATAAAGATGTACTTCAGAGTTTTTTTAATTTTCCCCCAAACCCTTTAAAAAAGAGTAAAACGTTTACCAGGGGCCTGTACATCCAATCTTCCGGGTCAGTTATGGTATGAATAATCTGGATGGTCCTAGTTTCAATCAGTGTTTAGCTGAAAAGACACCCTTTTCCACCTTGTAATGTGTGAAAAGTGGTTTTATGCCTGTTTTTTTATAGTGATTTCCGTGTCAAATTGTACTCTTGTGTAGAGGTTTGTAGTCATATGTAAAGATTTTGTATTCATTGCTGTAAAATGGCTTATTTTTCAATTGTTTTATGCAGTGATGTCTATAATATCCCCCCGAAATTTTTTTAAAGGTGTATTGGTGTTGCAGATTGGGGTGTGATGCAGAGAAACGCACTGAGCCAATTGGCAGAAGTGGGGAAAACATAGTTTTTTCCCCCCAAACATTTTTTTCTTGTCCTGATTTACCCTTTTTATACTTGGGGTTTTGTTAGAGGCAGAGAAGACTTGTACTGTGCTGACCCGCAGACAGCTGCAAAATTTATTCCCTTTTCAATTTTCTGATGTCTGTCCCATAGTGGCATTTGTTTGGTGGGGAGGGAAATTTCCCTTTAAAATTTTAGCTTTTCTCTGTTTCAGGGGTTTTCTTGTCTTGGGATTCTTTGCTTGGTTTTTGTACTGTAAAAATTTTCCCCACTCTCCATTACAGTAGCCTGATGATTGCTGTTTTAAGACGGGCCATTTTTAGAAATCATGTAGAGAGAGATTCCGCTGCAGAGCTTTGGCCCCCCATGTTATTGTAGGCAGGTGACATTATTGAGTTAGAATTTTATTTACATTGTGAATGACATCCTGGCCAGCTCCCAGCCGGGTGAATAGGTGTCTTGGGTTCTTCCAGCTGCTTGCAATTTTGAACTTGTATTTTCATATCTGATATTTTGTTTGGGGGTTAAAGTTCAGTGAGAGCTTTGGTGCAAATTTCTGTATGTGTCTGTCTCGGGTGCAGGTAATATTGTATAATCAAAACTCCTGAGCCCGCACAATGTGGAACAAAGGGTTTCTTTTCTCCTCTTTTATGTCCACAGATTAGAAAAATTTCAAAATTTTTTAGCCCTTTTCCCAGTTATGGGGGGAGATTAAAAAGCTTCGTCAATAAACTGTGGGAAGGTGTGCAAGTTTCAGCCAATGAGAGAGTTCTCTGATCGGTGTGTGAAGCAAAAAAAGGGGCAGTACTCATAGCAGCTGGTTGTTATTCTGTCCCCGTTTCCTTGTAATGCCCCCCGTATGGGAATTCACAAGGTAAACTTTAATGTTTTATTTTCCCTTTTCTCCCTATATAAAATACAGTCTTTCCCCCCATGCTCCAAACTGAAAAATATAACTTTTCTTATCTTACCCATGATACACCAGACCTAGTTTTTCTTAAAGAGCAGACTAATTTTTACATTACAAGGTCAAAAATCCCATATCCTGCTATAATTTTTTAATTTTCCCTTTCTATAACTCTCTCTTTTTATATTTTTTTATTTTATTTCCCCACTTAAAAACTTCAAATAAGAGATTTATTTTCAACCTGTCAATACGTGAGTGATCCACTTAGTGCTCTGTGGGCCACCCCATAGTGAATATGTCACATATTACACCACTACTGCACAGGACATCAGTGGGGGAAAGGCTGTATTTCCTCTCTGCTTTCTGTTTGCAGATTACAGAGGTGAACACAACACAGAAACTGTCAAGCACAGCAGGACTGCTTTGCGAAACAAATGAAGTCTAGATAAGGGAGACCTGCATAGCTCTCTCCCCCCCTGGTGTATCAACTGAAAGACCTGTAAGTGAAACCCCTGCTGCACTGTTGCAAAGGGAGGGAGAGGAGGAGTTCGAGCCCGAGGCCTGGGTAAAGGGGATCATCTCGGTGGTTTTCTCACGGGGGATGTCACGGGTGGCAGCTCCCGAGCCCTTGGGGCCTAGGTGACCTTCAAAAAAAGGGTTATTACGGGGATAAGATTTGTCATGTGACGCCCCCTGCAAACCCCGATGATGGGTCACCCCGCCGCCACAGTCCTCGGAGGCCCATGGTAATTCGGCTGGATGGGAAAGCTACCCACGGTGGAGCTGGTCCTCCAGGACATGTTCCCGTAAGCAAAAAAGGTTTTAAGATAACCCAAAAAAGGGAAAAGTCACTTTCTCCGGGTACTTTACTGTAAACGTTCTGCAGCAAAAAACAGAGTCCCAGTTCACTCAGTTGTTAAAAAAAGGTGCTCAAGGGTGTGCAAGTGGATCCAGGTGGTTTGGTGGGGCCCATAGTTACCTTTGTTGACAACCCGCGCCTTTCTTCCCCACCTAGGATGAGTCATACCCCAAAAGGGTCGTGTAGGAGTATTGGGGGGCCCCTCCCCCATGGGGAGGAAGCAGGCAGACCGCCCCCTTTGTCAGGGGCTGCAGTGGTAAAAACCACAGCAGCCCGTTGCCGACTAGAAAGGGAGACTTTGGCCGGACCCCCGGGCCGGGGTTTCCGGGTGGTGGAGAATCCCCGGAGTATGGCGCCCAGCTGGGGTTCCCCTTTTTTCTAGGGCCAGAACCCTTGCATCAGGCGCCTTTTTCGGATTCCTCAAGATCCTCTTTTCCTTCCTCCGGATAGCAGGACCGTCCAGGTAAAAACCTTCCCCCTTGTTCCACACTTTTTTCAATTGTCCTACTCCTCCCCTCTCCGACGGGGCCTTGTCTGCCGGGCCTCTCCCTATGATTTTTGCCCCCCCAAGGTGAATATATCTTCCTCCTGGGTAACCCCCCCACCAATCTGCTAATTGGGGTGCGGGAAAGGGGGCCCCACTTGCAGCTGGGGCATTACACCTTTTTACCGGTTTGCATATCCCTCTGTGGCCTGTAGTGGGGTGCCACAGACTGTTGAAAGGTGTGCAAAATTTATGACTTTATCAGCAAGAAAATCGTCTTGCTTATAATAGGACGGGATTAACCCCGGGGCTTTTGCGGGTTAAAATGATGATCCAGGGAAAACTAAAAATGGTACAAATAATGTTTTAATGTTTTTAAAAGGTCTGCCCAGGCGGGGGTAATATTTTTATATACTGAAAAAAGACCTACATGCCCCCTTTAAATGTTTTTTTTTATGAAGCACACACACTTCTTGGCAAACAAGTTCCATCTGCCCAATACGTTTGGGTTTTACATGTCGTTTATGCAATAATTGTGTGTGATTATCCCCATTGCTGACCCAACTGCGAGTAAGTACAGCCCGTGTCTGGCAACGAGGCTAGTGTCGCTGGAACAGGAGCAATAAAAATGTTTATTACAAAAAATAATAAGTTTACAAATGATTTCTCCATTAATAAAACTATTAAAAAGTTCTTTTTCCACATTTTTAATGGGAGACTACCTTTTAAAGGAAAATTTTTTTCCAGTTTCATATTAGAGGTAAGTAACATTTTGCTTAACTCAATGTTGGCTAATCTTGAAGAAATATAATTTTTTGGCTAAATTATTGATTTGAAAGAAAATGAAAAGGAAAGTTTTATATTACATAGAGCCTCTCTCCGAAAACAGGTTTAACATATCAAATGGCGGTATAATAGACTTTGCATTTCACAATATTGATTTAATCAAATTTTAAGTTCCAGGTAGCATGTAATTGCTTTCTGTCGATTTGGCTTGAACCCAATTTTTTTGCCCACAGACATGCAGGATTAACTTTCCCTATGAGATTTTAGCCCCAAAAATGGGTAGAGATATAGAAGTCCTTAGTTTTTGGGTTTTGAAAAGACTCTCCTCCAAATGTTTTTGCTACTAAGAAAAGATGCTAAATAAAAAACTCCAAGAAAAACTACGCTTGGCCCCTGTAAAAATACTTTTGCCATTTGTTAGTATTTTTAACATTTTAAAAAAATCATTTTTTAAATAGTTAAAATAAGCTACCGTATAAGTGTATAAGCCGAGTTTTTAGCCCAGAAATTGGGTGAAAAGTCACCCCCCGGCTTATACACGGGTCAATACGGTAATATATTGGTGGGGGTGTGTCCCCGGGGGGGTGGGGAGGCTGGAGGAGGGGGGGGGGGTTTTGAGTGAGCGGCCCGTCAGTGGGGGCCCTCATTAGATATGCACGGTCCCCTTTGCCCATCACAGCGGGAGGGGGAGCCTGCAACAGCCCCCCAATGGACTAGCCCCCCCCTATTTTAAGAGCCCCCCCCAACTTTGCAGAGCTCCCCCGCTGCTTTATCTTACCCTCCCCTGTCTTCGCCGCGGGTCCTGCGCGCTGGTTTTTAGGTCTCCCTGACCCGGCGAGATGACGTCATTCCCCTGCGACCCCCGGCACATGAACGGGAAAAACAGCGCGCGGGAAGGGGCTGGAGGACCCCCGGTGAAGAAGACCCGGGATGGTAAGTAAAAACACGGGGGGGGGGGCTGCAAAGTGTGGGGGGGTCTTACAATGATGGGGGGGGGGGCTAGTGCCCCTTGGGGGGCTGCTGTATAATGGGGGCTGTATTACCCTGGGCTGCTGTATACACTGGGGGGGCTGTATATTCCCTGTGGCCTGCTGTTACACTGGGGGGGTGTTAAAAAACCCTGGGGCTGCTGTATACACTGGGGGGGTGATATACCCCGGGGCCCCCGCTTATACCTCTGGGGACTGCTGTATACCTGGGGCCGCTGTATACCCCTGGGGCCTGCTGTATCCTTGGGGGCCCTGTATTTACCCTTTGGGGGTGCTGTATACACTGGGGGCTGTAATACCCTGGGGCTGCTGTATACCTCTGGGGCCTCTGTATACTTGGGGCCTGCTGTTACCCCCCGGGGGGTGCTGTAACCTCTGGGGCCTGCTGTATATCCCTTGGGGCCCGCTTATACATGGGGGGGGTATTACCCTGGGGGCCCCTGTATATACCTGGGGCCCGCTGTATACACTGGGGGGGTGTATATACCTGGGCCTGCTGTATACTCTGGGGCCTGCTGTATACCTCTGGGCCTGCTGTATACCCCTGGGGCCTGCTTATACCCTGGGGCCTGCTGTTTCCCCCGGGGGCCTGCTGCTCCCCTGGGGTCTTTATCCTTGGGGCCTGCTGATACTTGGGGGCCTGTGATATACCGGGGGCCTGCTGTATACTTGGGGGCCTCTTTTTAACTCTGGGGCTGCGTTTTTTCCCCCCTTGGGGGCCTGCTGTTACACTGGGGGGGGGCTGTTTTAAACCGGGGGCCAGCTGTATATTACCCTTGGGCTGTTATACAGGGGGGGCTTTTTAATACCCTGGGCCTGCTGTATACCTCGGGGGCTTTTGTATACCTGGGGGGTGCTGTATCCCCCCGGGGCCCCTGCTGTATCCCCCGGGGGCCTGTGTATCCCCCTGGGGCCTGCTGCATACCCCGGGGGCCCCTGCTGTATACCTTGGGGCCCTGCTTTTTCCCTCGGGGGCCCTGCTGTATTACCGGGCCTGCGTTACCTCGGGGCCTGCTGTATACCTCGGGGGCCCTGCTGTAATACCCGGGGGTGTGTATCCTCTGGGGCCCTGCTGTATATACCCGGGCCTGCTGTATACCTTGGGGCCTGCTTTACCCCTTGGGGGCCTGCTGTATCCCTCGGGGTCTGCTGTTTTTACCTTTTGGGGGGAGGCTGCGTATACTACCACTGGGGGGTGCTGTTACTACCCCTGGGGGGGGTGCTGTTACTACCAGGGAGAGGCTGCTGTATATTCCACTGGGGGGCCTGTATACCACCGCTGGGGGCTGATACCTGTGCTGGGGTCCCCCCTCGGTTATAACGAGTAATATTTTTTCCCAAATTTTTGGGGGGAAAAAGAGGGGGGGGCTTATACAGGGGTGGGTTTTTCACGAGTATATAGGTAGTTTTTTTTCCTTTGAAAAACTTCTAATACTTTTCATTTTCGAATGAATTTTAAAAAAAGAAACCCCAATGAAAAATGACTCAAAAAAAATGTGGAAAAACAATCTTGGGCCCTTTCACATGAGCTTTTTTTGTCCGGATCCCCGATCCGGGCAAAAAAAAACGCATCTGCCACGTGCCCCTAAGGCACACTTGCAAAAGCAATGGCGGCAAGCCCCAGCATTGGTATGGGGCTGCAGCAAGTGCGGGAGTGCCGCGATCTGGCCTTGCGGCGGGCGGCCATACAAAATAACGCAGCTGACCCTATTTTTTTGCGGCCGAACTGCCCAAGTGCCGGATCGCGGCGCAACGCCTTGCCGCAAGCCCCATAGAAATGCGGGGGCTTGCCTCAAGTGCACCGCAAATGGGGCCGTGAGGCGGCACATCGGAGATGCGTTTTTTGCCCGGGATCACCCAATGGACAAAAAGGGTATGTGAAAGGGGGCCTTAGAAAAACGTAACTGTACAAATAATAAAACGCTTTTAAAAAACTCCCAAAAAAAAAAATAAAAAAATATGCAATAGGTAAAAAGCCAGGTTTTTTTTAAACTCTTTAAGCATTTTCCCAAAAAAAACTTAGCCTGCAGGAAAAGTCACCCAGGGTCCTGCAAATGTTTTGGGAAAGGGAAATAGAACAGAAATGTAGCTACAGTTGATAAATAAATTACGGGACCCAGGTACAACAGTGGAAAGAGAACACGGAGATTTTAAAGAAAAAGTCACGTAGGGGAAAAAAACAGACCGGGGAAATGGTAGAAAACTGAACTCTTAAAGGACAAAGTCTTGCTGCGATAAAGTTTGGGGCATTAAACAAAGCATTAAGCGATGAAACCCAAATACCCCTAACAAAGTCTTTGAATCAGCGTTGATATCATAAATAACTTTTCAAAAGATATGGCAACTGGAAAAGGACTAAACGGTAGGGTTTATTCCTTTCGAAAAAGGGGGGGATGCTATCAACTTTACACTCACCCTGTTGATGATTTGATTGTGAAAGAGACTTTTGTGTTGGGAGAAGTGACAGTGATAGGGGGCACTGCAGAGGATGAGTAAAACATTTTGACGGCGGGTTATTTTGGGTGATAAAACAAACAAACACCTAGGGTTTCCCCATGACCTTACATGTGTGATGGGACAAAAGAGCTTTTCATGCTCGTCTTTTAAGTGCTCCATTTTTGGGGGAACAATCTTTCCAAAAAATTAACCAAGATCTGCATTGAAGGGACAAGGGGGGGAAAAAACTACACTGGTTTTAAAGCCTAAAAAACATTTGTTAGGTTTTTAAAATTTAAAAAATAAAAAACCAAAAATTTTTTTTTTTAACGTGTCATACATAAAGTAATAGGGCCCCTTAAACTTTCAAAAGGAAAAAACAAAGGAAATAATTTACATATTCATAAAAGTAGGTTTTTCCTATCCCCGTGCTTGCTTTAAATTCACTTTCCATACAAAAAACCCTTTCCGAAAAACATTTTTCAGTCCAAAACAACACAGTTAATTGGCATTTCCAACTCGATATTTAAAAATTTTTAACTTCGTTGACTTTTTTAATTCCCCGTCGAAAAAGCAGAAATTATACAGACCGGTAGTCCCACAAGCAATTTCTGATTAAATTTAATTTGGGGAAAAGAGAAACGCAATACTTTGGTAAAAACCCCCATTACTCCACCCCACTTTTGTGATTAGATTTTTAAAATCTATTACTTTTTTTTTAGGGATTTGTTTATTTTGTCTTTTTTAATATTTTAATTTCTTATAATCATTGCAATTATTACAAGTCATAATGCAAAATATAGTGGCAATTTTAAAAAGAGCAATCTGAATATTCACTTTGCGCATTCAGCTGAAGATAAATTTTCAATTTGGAAAACAGTTTTGGAGGCTAAATAGGATTGTTACAAGTTTAAAGGAAACTGTTAGTCAAACCCCATTTTAAGTGAATCATTTTTTAATCCCTTGCTCTAAAACTCTCCATGTACTTCTTTTCTTATATTCCCCTCCTATCCCCTGTAAACTTCAAAGAAAGAGATTTATTCCATCTGTCCTCGTGGGGTCCACTTGTTCTCTGCTGTCCCCTCCCCCAAGCATGAATATGCTGTCATATATTCAAACACTGCACAGGAATTGTGTGTGTGTGTGGTGTGTGGGAAGGGGGGGGGGTGTTTCATCCCCTTGCTCTTGTGTTTCAGCATAAAGAGGGCAAATACAACACAAGCTGTCACAGCTGTGATTCCCGCTTACGAAACAAAAGGGAAACTAGATAAGCGATCTGTAATAGCTTTTTCTCCCCGTCCTCAACAAAAGAGCCTCCCGTAAGTGAAAAAACCCGAACTGTACGTTTTCAAAGGAAGGGGGGGAGGGAAGAGGAGGAGGAGCTGTGAAAGGAGTGCATAATTACATGATAGTTTATCGCAGGGGGGACTATTCCTTTTTCTTAAATCGGGGGGAAAATGCGCAGCTCTCGCAGGGTCGCAATGTGATAACATGGAAAAAAAACATGGGGAAAAAACCCCTGCTATAAAAGCATTCACGGGTGCAGTCCCCCCTTGGTGCATATAGAGTAACGTGGGTGAAAGGGTTTAAAAAACCCCACTGCCCTGCGCGATTTGGGAAAACCCACAATTTCGGGGTCCGGTGGGGGGGGAAAGCATCACGCGTCGGGTCTCGCGACAAGTCATCATTTTTGTAGGGGCCTTCCTACCCCCTTGCCGGCCATAATGGGATACCTTGAACACCTATGCTAGAGTGTGTACTACAAGCTGAATAAAGCAAGTCAGTAATTCTTTCCAATCAAGTTTCTCCTGTGAGGTGGCCGGTACACTGGGGAATACCCATTCCAGGGGTGCCTGAGGGAAACCGTACCTGGGATCACGCTATGTGCCTCCTCCCAACTAGCTTCCAGGAATTTAGACTTTTGGCGAAGCCCTTTTAAGCACTGCATAAAACCCCATAGTTTCCCTTTAGTTTTCTTAAAAGAGACCACATTTTTTCTGGGACCTTTTAAAGTCCAAGTGCTTGGCTTTTCCATTCAGTTTTTCAGCAATTCTCACCAATTTCTCCAAAGTGACAATCCTGTAATACAGGGCGGGGCCCCTGGCGCCTGAACCTTTTTACTTGAGTTTCTCACTATCCAAGCCCTTTTTGGCTGTGCTTGGCCTAGGATTAATGGGGGGACTGAGCGCAGCGAGCGCAAATGCAGGGCATCTATGGCCCCTGCCTGGCTCCAAGCCCCTAAATGCCCCCCGCTTTTATTTTTGGGCGCAGGGCAGGCAGGCCTAGCGCAGGGACCTCATAATTAAAAAAGGCCATAGGCTTGTGCCACTATCACAAATTGCAGCACCAGAACAGTGTGTCTCTTGCACAGATGCTAGCAGTCTCCCCAGGAGAAGGCCAAGTTTGTGCCCACTATAAGGATTTGGTTGCAGCGTTTTTTCCTGTGTTCTCCACTGAAAACACTCACGTTTTAAGCATAAAAATTTACATGCTGTGCTTGGAAACCATGCTGCATGTCAGTTTATGCTGTGGAGAAAAAGGCACAGTGTGCTGGGGTTCAATAATTCAATTCAATTGCTTTTCTCAAAAAGCTACAATCCTGACGTGGGGACTCATCCCAAGAGTTTGATATTTGGTAAATTGCACTGACAATAGAATAAAGTTCACAGGTCCCTTGTACCATACACTCACACCCCTTTAAAAACAAAAAAACAAAGATGGAAAGTTGTTTTTTTACTGCAGGATAATTGCCTTTCAGCGGGGGGGCAATCCAGGCCTTGAGGGGTTTCACCACAGAGGTTTTCAAGATTTTTATATTTGAAAGTTGTAATTTAATCTTCTGACAGGTGATGATTCCAAAATGTCAAATGCTAAGGAATTCCTGAAAACAGAAAATGTTTTTGCCTTAGGGCTGGAGTTGTCCACCCCCTCTTACAGTGGGGGCTATTTCAATTTTAGCTAGGCACTAATAAAGTAGAATCAGTCCTCATTATTGGGATTTTTTTCCCTTTCTCTAAATTAGTCCCTTTAAGGGGGAACTAGTTATTACCTGAAGAAGAGGCCATAGAGCCCTCAAAAGCTTGTTTTGCTTTCCTTACCATTTTTTTCCAGTCACCATTAAAAGGTATCAACCACTGAGGACTCCAGTTTCTAATATCTTTATACCAACCTTTTTAAAAAATTTACTTGCCATGGTGTAAAAGTATAAAAAAATCCCCTATCTAGTTCAACTAGTTACCTTAAGGACAAAATTTAAGTAAGGAAAACAACCCCAAAATAATGAGGACTGATTCTACTTTATCTAGTCCTTTAGAAAAAATTTAAAAATAGCCCCACACTGTAAGCAGGGGTGGACAACCCCAGCCCCTCAAGAGCAGCAAACATTTTCATTTTTTTCCGGGAAATTTTCCTTAGCATTTGAAAATTTTGGAATAAATCACCTGTGCAGAAGATTAAATTATCAACGTCAAATACTAAGATAATTTTAAAAAAACCCTTTCTGGGGGTTCAACCCTAAAGGGCCCGGGAGTTCCACCCCCCCTGTAAGCAATTTTTCCTGCAGAAAAATAAACAACTTTCCTTTCATTTGTTTTTTTGCTTTTAAGGTGAAAGGTTTTGGTAAAAGGGGCCCCTGTGAACATTTTTCTCTTTTGTCATTTGGAAATTTACCAAAAATACAAACCCTTAGGATGAGTGCCCACGATCAGGTTTAAATTTAGCATTTTTGAGAACAAGAAAATTTAAAATTCAAATTTTTATTGAGACCCCAGCACATGTCCCTTTTTTCTCCACAGAAATAAACTGACATGCAGCATGGTTTTTTTTCCCAAGCACACTTTCAATTTATGCTTACGGGACGTGAGTGTTTTCAGTTTGGAGAACACGGGGAAAAATACGCGGGCAACCAAATCCTTATAGTGGGCACTATTTGGGCCCCTTTTTCCCTGAGAAAACTGCTACATTTTGTGCAAGAGACACACTGCTTCTAGGATGCTGCAAGGTCGTGATAGGGGGCACAAAGCCTATGGCCTTTTAACATCTATGAGGTCCCCTGCGCTGGGCGCCTGCCGGGCCCTGCGCCACACAAATGAAAAGCGCAGGGGCTTTTGGGGGGGCCCTTGGGCAGCCAGCGCAGGGAAGAAAAGACCCCTTTGCTTTTGGGCGCCCCTGCTGCCTCAGTCCCCCCATTATATCCAAAGGCCAAGCACACCCAAAACACGACCTTTTGGATAGGGGAAAATCTCAAGTAAAAGGTTCAGGCGCCACGGCGCCCCGCCTTTTCATTTAGCAGAGATTGCCCCACTTAGGAGAAATTGGTAAAAGAATTGTTTGAACAAACTGAATGGAAACAGCCAAGCACTTGGGACTTTAAAAGGGTCCACAAAAAGTGTGGTCCCCCTTTTAAAAAAAACTAGAAGGAAGCTATGGCTTCTAGGGCAGTGTTTAAAAGGGGGGACTTCGCCAACAAGTCAAAATTTCCGGGAAGCTAGTTGGGGGGAGGCACATAGCTGACCCCCGGGTACGGGTTTGCCCTCGGGGCCCCACTGGAAGGGGAAATTTCCCCATGTACCTGGCCCCCCTCACAGGAGAAACATTGTTTGGGAAAAGAATTACTGACTTGTTTCTTTTTTCACTTGTAGTACCCCATTTCTAGCATGGGTTTTTCAAGGTACCCCATTATGGCCGGCAAGGAGGTAGGAAGGTCCCTACAAAACCCCAAAAATGACATTGCCGCGAGAGGCCGACAAACGGTTTGAAAACCCCCCCCCGGGAACCCCGGAAAAATTGTGGGTTTCCCGTTTCGCGGAAGCCGGAAAGTGGGGTTTTTAAACCCTTTTCCCACCCACTTTTACTCTAAATGCACCAAATTGGGCCCCTGCAGCAGCCGTGATATGCTTTTATAGCAGGGGAGTTTCCAGGGGTTTTTTAGTTTCCATTTTTATCACTTTTCAACCCGGGCCGAGAGCTGTTTCCCTTTTCCTCCCGATTTAAGCAAACGGAATAGTCCCCTGCTGATAAACTATCATGTAATTATGCACTCCTTTTAAACCACCCTCCTCCCCCCTCTTCCCCCCCCCCCTTTCCCCTTTGATAACAGTACAGTGTCATTTTTCACTTACAGGGGCCTCTTCTTGTTGAGGACGGGGAAGAAAAAGCTATTACAGATCCCCTTTATCTAGATTCCATTTTTTTTCTGTAAGCAGGAATCACAGCTGTGACAGTTTTGTGTTGTATTTGACCTTTGTGATGCTGCAAACAAAAGGAGAAAAGGGGAAATAAATACACCCCCCCCCCTTCCCACCAAAACCACACACACAAAACCCAAAATTTCCCCTGGGCAGTGATCTAATATATGACATCATATTCATGCATGGGATGGACAGCAGAAAACTAAGGGGATCCCTCACTGAGGGGACAGAGGGAAATTTTAAATCTCTTTTTTTTGAATTTACAGAGGATAGGGGGGAAATTAAGTAAAAGAAGTACATAGTGAGAGAATAGAGCAAGGGATTAAAAAAATGATTAAACTTAAATTTTGGGGGTTTGCCCTAACAGTTTCCTTTAAACTCGGGTACACAGATCCTTTTTTACCCTCCAAAACTTTTTTCCTAATTAAAAAAATTTTATCATTCAGCTAAATGCAGCAAATTTGAAAAATTTAAAGATTGCTCATTTTAAATTGCCACTATTTTTTTTGCATTATGACTTGTAATAATTTGCAATAAATTATAAGAAATTAAAATATTATTTTAATGACAAAATAAAAAATCCCTAAAAAAAAGTAAAAGATTTTAAAATCTAATCAAAAAAGGGGGTGGGGTGGTAGTACATGGGGGTTTTTACCAAATATTGCTTTTTCTCTTTTCCCAAAAATTCAAAAATCAAAAAATTTTCTTTGTGGGACTACCGGTCTGTCATAATTCGTTTTTCGACAGGGGAATTAAAAAAAGTCTAACGAAGTTAAAATTTTTCAATATCGAGTTTGGTTTAAATGCCAATTAACTGGTTGATGGACTAAGAAGGTTTTTTGCGGGAAAGGGGATTTTTTATGGAAAAGTGAATTTAAAGCAAAGCACAGGGATAAGGAGAACCTACTGTTTGAATATGTTAAATTGTTTTCCCCAATTTGGTTTTCCCCTATGAAAAGTTTAAGGGGCCCAAATATTACTTTATGTAGACACGTTAAACAAAATGCTTGATTTTTTTATTTTTTTCAATTAAAACCTAACAAATGATTTTTTTGGGCCCTTTTCAAAAAAGCTGTTTGTTTCCCTTTCCCTTGTCCCGGGTCTCAATGCGATCTTTTTTAATTAGTATGGAAAATGTATTTCCCCGCCAAAAGGGAGCATTTTAAAAGACGAGCATGAAAACTCTTATGCCCATCACACATGAAAGGGGCCCAATTGGGAAACCATGGGTTTTTTTTGTTAGTTTTACCCCCCCCAAAAAAACCCCCAAAAAAGGGTACTTCCCCCTCCTACGAAAAACCCCTTCAAACCACCCCCCACTTCTCCCAACACAACCCCCCTTCTTCACTAATCAAATCATAAACCCGGGCGGGGGTGAAAAATTTTTTTATAGCCCCCCCTTCTTAAAAAAAGGGGAATTTAAACCCTGACCCTTTTTAGCCTTTTCCATTTTTCCATATTTTTTTACACAGTTATTTGTTGATATCAACGCTGTTTAAAAACCCCCTTTTGGGGGGCAAAAATTTTTTTTTCATGGGCTTTAAAATTGTTTTTTTTTTGGGGGCCCAAAATTTTATCGCAAAAACGACTTCGCCCTTTTCAAGATTTTCCAGTTCTCTACCTTTTCCCCCGGTCTTTTTTTTTCCCCCCACCCCCAGTGACTGTTCTTTTAAAATCTCCGTGTTCTTTTTCCCCCACTGTTGTACCTGGATCCTGTAAATTTTTTTATTTAAACCTGTACGACTTTTCCTTGTTCTTTTTCCCCTTTCCCCAAAAAAATTTGCGGGGCCCCGGGAAAAAATTTTTTCCCGGGGCAGGCTAATTTTTTTTTGGGGAAAATGCTTAAAATTTTAAAGAAACACGGGAAATTTTTTCCTTTTGCATATTTTTTTTTTTTTTTTTTTTTTGGGTTTTTTTGTAAATCCCTTTTTCATTATTTGTACATTTAAAAATTTTTTTTAAAAAGGGGCCCCCTTTCACATCCCCCGTTTTTGGGGGGATCGGCTCCCCCGGGGACAAAAAACGTCTGCCCCCTGTGCCGCCCCCCCGGCCCTTTTGCGGTGAAATTGGGGAAAAAAACCCCCCTTTTTTTTCCCCTAGGGGGTTTTTGCGGCAAGTGCGTTCCCCCCCGGCGATCCAAAAACTTGCGGCAGTTGGGGCCCCGCAAAAAAATAGGGTCACTGCTTTTAATTTTTTTTTTCCCCCCCCCCGCAAGTGCCAGATCGCGGCACAACCGCATTTTGCCCCGGGGCCCCATACCCCAATGCAGGGGGCCCTTGCCGTTTTTTAAAAATTCGAAGTGCGCCTTTGGGGGCCCCAAAATTTGGCAGAGGGTTTTTTTTTTCCCCCCGGGTTTCGGAGGACCCGGGAAAAAAAAACGTTTAAAAAAAAAGGGGGCCCTAAAAAATTTTTTTTAACCACATTTTTGTGGGCCCCCTTTTTAAAATTTGGGGTTTTTTTTTTTTTTTTTCCCTTTCCAAAAAAAAACCCCCAATTAGTTTTTTTAAAGGAAAAAAAAAAGGGCGTACCGTATTTTCCCCCGGGGAATAAGCCGACCCGAAATAAGCCGACCCCCCTTTTTTTGCCCCCAAAAGGGGAAAAAAACCTTTTTCCCCGGTAAAACCGGGGGGTGGCCCCCAAAAAAACAGGATACAGCCCCCAGCGTGGGGTATAGGGGGCCCCCCCCCAGTGGAATTTAACACACCCTTTTCCCCCATGGTAGAATACAGAAACCCCCCCCCAGGGGAAGTAAACAGCAGCCTCCCCATGGTATATACAGCACCCCCCCCAAAAGGTAAAAAAAAAAACCCCCCAGAGGTATACAGCAGGCCCCAAGGCTATACGGGGGGGCCCCCAAAAGGGGGTTAAAAACAGCGGGCCCCGGGGTATATACAGGGGGCCCCCAGGGGATACACGGGCCCCAGGGAAAAAACGGGGGGGCCCCAAAGGGAAAAACAGCCCCCAAAAAGGGGGTAAAAGCCCCCCCCGGGGTAATACAGCGGGCCCCCAGAGGTAAACAGCGGGCCCCAGAGGTAAAACGGGGGGCCCCAGGGGTTTTTCCCCCCCACCCCGGGGGGGTAAAAAACGGGCCCCCGGGGGTAAACAGCAGGCCCCGGGGTTAAAAAAACCGGGGCGGGCCCCCCCCCAGAGGTATAAAAAAAAGGCCCCAGAGGTAAAAGGGGGCCCCCCAGGGTAAAATGGGGGCCCCCCAGTGTAACGGGGGGGCCCCCGGGAAATATCCCCTTTGGCCCCGGGGTTTATACAGCCCCCCGGAATACGGGGGGGCCCCAAGGGAAATAAAGAAAGGCCCCGGGGTTTAAAAAAGGGGGCCCCAAAAGGGGGGTATACAGAAAGGCCCCGGGGAAAAAATTTTCACGGGCCCCCAAGGGGTATACGGGGGGGCCCCAAGGTATAAAACATCCCCCAGGGGTATGCGGGGGGGCCCCCGGGGGGAAACCCCCCCAGGGGTTTTACAGCGGGCCCCAGGGGAATACACAGCCCCAGAGGTATACAGCCCCCCCCAGGGGTATACAGCGGGCCCGGGTTTTAAAAACCCCCCCCCAAAGGGGAAACAGCAGGCCCCAGGGTATAAAAAAGCGGGCCCCCGGGTTTTTATATAAAACCCCCCCAGTTTTATACAGCGGGCCCCCAAAAGGGGAATATACAGCGGGCCCCCGGGGGTTTACACCCAGGCCCCAGGGGTATACAGCGGGCCCCGGGGGTTTTTTTTTCAGCGGGCCCCCCAAGGTAAAAAGAAACCCCCGGGGTATATACAGCCCCCCAGTGTATACGCGGGCCCCCCAAAGGAAAAATATCCCCCCCACCCCCCAAAAAAACAGCGGGCCCCGGGGGTATACGGGGGGGCCCCCCAAAGGGTATACAGCACCCCCCGGGGGTTTATACAGCGGGCCCCCAGGGTATAAAAAAGCCCCCCGGGGGTATACAGACCCCGGGGGGTTTTTTATACACCCCCCCAGTGTAACGGGCGGGCCGGGGGGGAAAAACACCCCCCCCCATTGTTTCGGGGGGGCCCCGGGGTTATGGGGGCCCCCCCCAGTTATACAGCAGCCCCCCAAGGGGCACCCCCCCCCCCCCCTTTTTTTTTAAAAAAGAGCCCCCCACATTTTGGGGGGCCCCCCCCCCCCCCGCTGTTTTTTTTTTTCCCACCCGGGGCCTTTGGGGGGGTGATGCACGGCCCCCCCTGCCGCTGTGAGGGCAAAGGGGCCTTTAAAATATCAATGGGGCCCCCCCCACTGAGGGGCCGCTCCTCAAAAACCCCCCCCCCCTCCCCAGCCTCCCCACCCCGGACACACCCCACCACTTTAAATTTACCGTATTGACCCGGTATAAGCCGGGGGGGGAAATTTTCCCCCAAAATTTCGGGGGAAAAAACCGGTTTACACATTATAGGGTAGCTTATTTTAACTTTAAAAATTTTAAAAATTTTAAAAATACGAAAAAAGGGGACAAAAGTTTTTTTACATGGAAAAGCTTGTTCTTCTTTGGAGTGTTTTTTAGATTTTTTTCTTAGTAGCAAAAACCCCTTTGGAGGAAGCTTGTGACATCCTTTAAAAACTAATTAAACTTCTAAAATCTAGCCCATTTTTGGGCTAAAATCCATATGGTAGTTAATCCTGCATGTCGTGGGAAAAAAATGTGGTTCAATCCAAATCGGGCAAAAGCAATTCACTGCTACCTTAAAGTTAAAAACTTTTAAAATCAATTTGTCAATGCAAGAGTCTTTATACCGCCATTTGATTTTAACCTGTTTTGGAAAAGGGGCCCTATTTGAATATAAAATTTTCCTTTTACTTTTCTTAAAAAAATCACAAAATTTACCCCAAAAATTTATTTTTCAAGTTAACCAACTTTGTATTAAGCTTAAATTTACTTACCTCTAATATAAACGGAAAAAATTTTCCCTTTTTAAAAGGTAGTCTCCATTATAAATTGGAAAAGGAACTTTTTAAAAAATTTTTATTAATGGAGTAATCATTTGTAAATTTATTATTTTTTTTTTAATAAAATTTTACTTCTCCTGTTCCAGCGCCTAGCCTCTTTCCCGACACGGGGTGTACTTACTCTATGGGTCAGCAAGGGGGATAATGCAACACAATTTTGGGGTAACACAGACGGTCAAACCAAGCGTATTGGTCGATGGAATTGTTTCGCCCAAGAAATGGTGTGTTACCAAAAAAAAAAACTTTTAAAGGGGCACTGTCGGTCATTTTTCAGTATGAACAATATTTCCCCGCCGGGCAGACCTTTTAAAAAAATTAAAACATTTTTGTCCAAAATTTTTAGTTTCCCGGATATATTGTCAGACCCGCAGAAAGCTCCGGGGGTTAATCCCTTCCTATTAAAGCAAGACGTTTTTCCTTGTTATAAACTTTTATATAATTTTGCACCCTTTCTCAAAGCTTTGGGCACCCCAAAAAGGCGCACAGGGGGAATTGACCGGTAAAAAGGGGAAAATTCCCCCCCCTGCAAGGGCCCCTTTCCCCGCACCCCAAATTAAATTGGTGGGAGGTTACCCCCGGGGGAAGATTAAAATTCCCTCTGGGGGGGGAAAAAAGACCCTCAGGGAGAGACCTGGCAGAAAAGGCCATCGGAGGGGAGGGATCAGGACAATTAGAAAAAAGTGGGAACAAGGGGGAAGGTTTACCGGAGGGCTCCCTTGACCCCGGGGGGAAGGAAAAAGAGGACTTGAGGAATCTTAAAGGGTTTCCCCGATAAGGATTCTGGGCCCAGAAAAAAGGGAAACCCCAGCGGAGCACCATCTCCAGGGATTCTCCAGTCCACCACGGAAACCCGGGGGCCCCGGGGGTCCGGCCAAAGCTCCCTTTTAAGTCGGAAACGGGCGGGGTTTTTCTCCACTGCACCCCCTAAAAAGGGGGGGCGGCTGCCTGCTTCCCACCATGAGGGGGGGCCCCCCAATACTCCCTACGGGGACCCTTTGGGTATAGACTCTCCTGGGGGGGAAGAAAGGGGCGGGGGTTCGTCAATAAGGTACACTAGGGGTCCCACCATCCACCTGGGATCCACTTGCAGCCACCCTTGAGCTACCTTTTTTTAAACAACGGGTTTAAAACGGGGATCTGTATTTGTAAAAACTTTACAGTAAAGTACCCGGGGAGAAAGGACTTTGGTTTGTATGGTTATCTTCAAAACCTGTTTGCTTACGGAAACACTGTCCGGAGGACCAGCTCCCCCTGTGGTAGTTTGGGGCCATCCAGCCGAATTTACCATCGCCCCCCGAGGACGTGGCGGCGCTGGGACCCATCATCGGTTTGCAGGGGGCGTACATGAAAAACCCTTACCCCCTGTACAAACCCCCCTTTTTTTAAAGGCCCCCTCCATGGGCTCGGAGCTGCCCCCTGACATCCCCCGTGGAACAACCCCCGAACTTATCCCAGACCCGGGGCCTGGGCTCGACACTCCTCCTTTTCCCCCCTTTTTGCAACAGTGCGCTGGGTTTTCCCTTACGGGTTTTCATTTATCCCCGGGGGAGGAGGAGACTGCGGGTCCCTTATTAACTTTTTTTTTTCTGCAAAGAAATCCCTGCGTCTGGAATTTTCTGTTTTGTATTCCCCTTTTGAATCTCAACAGAAACAGAGAGGAAATACACCTTTTTCCCCCATGTGTCCTTGCAGTTGTGGTGTAATATGTGAAAAATTTATTCTAGGGGATGGCACAAGCACAAGGGATCACTCACGTGATTGACGGTGAAAAAAAACTCCTTTTGAATTATTTGAAGAGGGAAATAAAAAAAAAAATACTAAATAGAGAGAGATTATAGAAGGGAAAAATTTAAAAATTAAAAGAGGATATTGGATTTTTCCCCTTGTAATGTACAATAATTAATCTGTTCTTTAAAAAAAACCCTGGGTTAATGGGTAATGAAAAAAAAGGTTATATTTTCAGTTTGGAGCATTGGGAAAAAATGTTATGTTATATAGGAGAAAAAGGGAAAATAAAGT
>JARQOC010000003.1:742931431-742949362 GCA_033576535.1 Allobates femoralis | reverse complement strand
TTTATTTCCTAACGTGAGAAAAGACATTGTTGAAAGCGTCTTTTCTCGCGTTAGGAAATAATGCGAGATTTCAATCAGATGGCCGCGTTGGAGCCGCGTCTCCTTAGGGTAACATTTGCAGCGTTAACACGGCGCTACCATGGCGGTAGCACCGCATTTATATTGCTAAAACCTATGTTTTTAGTGCAACCCCCTGTTCAGGGGTAATGTGACCCTAGCCTTAAAGCACCACTCCAATGGTGAAAAAAAGCTGGAGTGGTGCTTCAAGAGCCTGAAAGAATAAAGATTCAAAGCTGAAACATTCTGTCATATTTGTGCAGAAACATGGTAACACATAGGACATTGCTAAGGTCTTTAAAAAGCAGAGGAAAAGGCACCAAAGTATATGTATCACAGTACACCCCCAGCCACTTAAAGATAACCTGTATATGTATAATATACCAATACTGCTGTTGCTGTTATACCATTCAGCTACTCTGTTTTTTAATTATCTGATATTATTATATTCTTTCAATAAAATATAATTTATTTGTGGGACTTTATGTAGCATCTATTCTATTTTTGTTGTTTAACTATTGACTATTCGATGTGTCTCTGCTAATAGTTTTGTTACATAGGCTATTTTACTGGTTTTTACATCACTATTGCTGTTTTGTCAGGATTAAATAATCTACTGTATTTTTTGGTCCATATAAAGCATTTTTCCTTAAATTGTGGGGTAAATTGGTGGCATGTCTTATTGTCTGAATATCCGGGATGTCTGGCTGTGCTAGTGTGAGCACTGGCTAGAGGAGGCTGGCGCAGGCTGCAGAAGCAGCAGGAGGTCATGTGGGTTCGCTTATTAGGGTAATGTAAGATTCACTGCATCCCCCTGTCCATCACCTCAGTGCTGAAGCCGGCACTGATAGATGGGCAAGGTGAGTGATGCATATCACATGAGTTTAAGTATACTGACCTCCCATCCTGCATATGGCCCCCCGTCACACTATATGGTCCCCAAGGCTATAATGAGCAACAATACACACCCGCTCTCTGAACTGTTTGCGAAGCAGAAAAGCACATTCAGCAAGCGTCTAATCCAACTAAGGTGTAAAAAGGAAAGATACAGAAAATCGTTTGTTCCGACAGCTGTGGGGATGTTTAACAAATGTATAAGTGTAAAGCATCCCAAGACTATGTGAAGTTCTATGTGTATGGGGAAATAGGTGAGGTACATGTACCAGTCTACCCGCATCTGCTGTCCATATAGACTTATTTTGTAAAGTGTGAAATGTTCTTGATCTTTGTTCTGCTGCTGTAATACTGTAATTTCCTCCGGGATCAATAAAGTTTATCTTATCTTATCTTATCTTATCTTAATGCTGCCACGCACACAAAAATAATAAACTATGTTAACTCACCCTCCATAGCTCCCTGGCTGCAGCATTGCCTATTTTCCTGTCTGTGCCCAGCCTCCGATCATGTGATTGGTGCAGCACAGTTATGTCATCACTGCGCTGCACCGATCACATGATCCAATTCCCGAGCCATACAGTTAGACTGGAGGATGCTGCACTTCTGCAAGGGAGCGATGGAGAGATGAGTTAACATTGTTCATTAATTCTGTGTGTGCACCAGCAGGGAGCCATATTCAGTATAGGGAGCTTTATCCATGATGGGGAGCTATATAAGGGATGGGAGGCCATATACTGGATGGGGGGCTAAAATCATGATGGGCCATATACAGGATAGACACCATATACTAGATGGGGGCTATATCCATGATGGGCGCCATGCACAGGATGGTGGAGGCCATGTCCAGGATGGGGCGCCATATCCAGGGTGAGGGGGGCCATATCCAGCATGGGAAGGCTCTGTACCAAGATAAGGGGGCTATGTACTAGGATATGGGGGCCATATCCAGGATGGGGGGTCCATATACAGGATGGGGAGCTGTATCCAGGATGGGGGATCATATATTATCCCCATAAGTGTCAGCAGCAGATCCCCCCATAGCACTGATTAAAACCAGATTTTTTTGCTTAATTTTTCCCCTCTATTTTCCTCCTCTGAAATCTTAGTTCGTCTTATGGTCTGATGCATCTTATAGTCTGAAAAATGTGGTAATAATATTTATTCATTTACATAGCTCCCTGTTAAATCACACAATCAAAATCCCCTATTAGTATAGGGCCTGTTACATGCTACAATATCGTTAACGTTATCGTTGGTTCGTCACGGCTTTTGGAGTGGTGCAGCGATGTCGAAATGACGTTGTTGTGTGTGACACATAGATACGACCAACGATAAGTCGTTAGAACGTTGATCTTAGGTTTATGAACATATCCATAAATCATTTGTTCATCATTCATTCAACCTGCAACATTGTTGAGTGTGACACCTTTTCAACAATCTCGTTTACGACTTTGCTTATTCAGAACTGAAGCACGTAGGCGACCAAACGACTGCAAGTATCGTTCGCTTGTCGCGGAATTGTTGCATCGTTCAATGTATCTGTACGTGTAACACCTTAGCTGCGATCACTAAACGATGTCCCAGAGATCTCGGCAAAGTCGGAACGCTGAGACATTGAAGCGTGTAACGGGCCCTTATGTCTTCGGAGTGTAGGAGGAAAACAGAGAACCCAGAGAAAACCCATGCAAACTCCTTTGCATATATTGTCCTTGGTGGGATTCAAACCCAGGACCCACAGCTGCAAAGCTACAGTGGTAACCACTGAGCCAACATGTCACTCAATGTTAAATGCAAACTATACAAAAACCAACATTACCCAAATTATCAATACATATGGCCCAAATAATGCCACTACATGATAAATACTACCATTAGCACTAAATACTGAATAAGTGCATAACAAAGACAAATTTCAATTCTCTTATTTCCAAGACAACTCCCACCTATTCCTAACCTACAACTCCCAATTCTGTTGTTTAGAACGATGACCTCAATACTTAAAAAAATATTAAATTTCTATAATTACCACCTCCCACTAAAAAATGTGTACACAGCTAATGTGCTAGACCCTGCCCCTAAAAATAATAATGTCCCATAGAAAGTAATAATTCCCCAACTGTGCTATCCAGAAAGTATTAGAGTATGTGCATATGATAAGTATTTAAAGGGATCCTGTCACCCCCAAAACACCTCTAAAGCGTGCCGCGCATGCGCAGTGCGGGGCTTGAAGCAAACAGAGCGGCGCGGGTGTAATACGTCACCCGGTGCCGGAAATGACGCGATTCACGTCACCCAGCCCCACCGCAGCACGGCCGGCGCATGACAGAGCGGGGAGGTGGCGCATTTGAATCAGAGATAAAGATCACGCCTATTGAGGCGTGTTATCATGAAGAGGGAGAGCCTGCCAGGGTGACTATGCATACCACAGTCACTAATTATAATCACTAATGAGGTACTGTAATAACATTTATCTTCATTCTCAGTAGATGTGTTTCAACCAGAGCTGGGGTGCATGAGGTACTCGGTCACCGGGGCTTCTGTGTGGGATGTCACGGATGGTCGGTATCCCCGGTGCCGTGCCCTGGCGAACATTTATACTAGGTGTTGATGGTAAACGGTGGGGGTTAAAGGGGTTATTTACAGGGGAACGTGACGCCACCTGTAGAGTCCGGTAAGGTGGTACCGGCGCAGCCAGCCGGCCGCTGAGGTGATGGAGGGGGGGGCAGCAGTGTGTGGTACAGCTCCCCACAGGTGGAGCTTTACCTCAGGGCAGCTATGGTGAGACGGTGAGGGAGGACAGTGATGGAAATGTGGTGCAGTTCTTACCCCTCTGCTGTTGATGTTGATGATGTTAAGTCCTTTGAGCTGCGGCAGGAAGAATAACAGAAACCATTTCCATTTTAACTTTGCTTTACTCGGTACCGGCTGATGGCATAACAATACACGGTACAGTTTGGTTTAGGGTGTTGTTACCAACTCAGGATTTCTCTTAAGGAGTCTTTAGATGTTCTCTCTCTGTCTTTCAGGGTTTCTACTTTCTCTAGTTCTCTCAGTCTTTCCCACCTTTGAAGAGCTCACCCCCAGTCCTGCAGTCTGTGTCTAGTAGGCTTAGCTTGACTTATACCGGTCCAAATGGGAACAGCAGGAATGCACAAGTTTCCCACCTGACACCGGGTTTCAGTCTTCCCTCACTAGTGTAGGACCGTCTTTTGGGCATGAGGGGTGAGGTACCTTTGTGGGGCTGTCAGCAACCCGGTTCTGTTGGGCCTGCAGCTCGTCGGCTTTGCAGTCAGGGATGAACTCCTGGCTGCCTCGGTAGTCCGTGTCACCGGTGTCCCCTCAACATGACCAGCTGGCTCCTACCAGTCCTGGTCCGTTGCCATCTGTCCTGGGCCCCCACATAAAGATGGGGTACCCTCCACTCAGCTGGGCTGCCAGGCCTGACCACTCTGTCTGCCTTCCCAGCGCCGTCTGAGGTAAAACTGTCAACTGTCACTCTACTCTATCCTAAGCTCCGGCCCCACCTGTGGAACCTACCATATTACCAGTTCCCCCTACTCTAAGTGGTGCGGTCCTAAGTGATTGGTAAAAATAGACTCCATAAGATTTAAATCCTAACCTAGCAACTTACAATAATATTACATATAGATATTAAATGCAATACCACTCTGTGGCGCATACCCGCAGGGGCGCCACAGATGCTTTTAGGAGCTAAAAGGAGTGTAGGGTAAGTGTTACTATGCTCTAGGGACAGCTTTTAATAGCTTTAGAGGTGACAGGATCCCTTTAAGTCCCTAACTGTTTGCACTCTCTATGACAATCCTTATAAATCTCACAAAAGTATGATCCCCAAAAAATGCCTCACCACCACACACACAGAGTACCTTGCTCAACAGTAATCCTACATGCACAATATGATGATGCCACAATACCGAAGTATGATGCTGTCACAGATTTCAAAAACAGTGAATTTTCCACATTGTTCTCCAAATTGATTTGCCCAGTCACTCCCTGCAGTATGATGTCCTCACACAGTATGATGCCCTCACAGCCAACCACATAGCATGATATCCCCACAGTACCCCCACACTGCATAATTAGTGCCCCCAAAACTCCCCACCTGAAAAGCATCATGGCGACCACAGCCCCCCTCCAAATTATTATGTTCCTCACAATTCCAACCTCAAAGGTTGATTTACCTCCAAAGTATCTGAAACACACAATAAGTGTGAAGCCTTCACTTAGGACCCACAACAGTGTGATGTCCCCATAGTCCCTCACAATATAATTCCCACACAGTGGACCACACATAGTATGATGCCCACACACACAGTATAATGCCCCCACAATCTTACACCCATTCTATGAACCCACAACCACAACACCCTACACAGTATGATACCCCTCACAATGCCCCCAACAAATAGTATGGTGTAAAAAAAAAGGAAAAAAATATCTCAGTTTAGAAATTAGAACACAACTATCTACTCCACAATGTGTGTGTTGTATATTAAACCCTTACACACCGTATGCATACAGTGACCTGTTGCAGATGCTTGCCTTTGGCATGTAAGTTTTGTTGTATCTTTCTTTTAAGTAAAACCCTGGAGTTAATTTAATTTATTTATTTTTTTCATTTGAAGTGTTATATGGCTGTAAATGAACCAAAGTAGTAACAATGTAGAGTTATGTAATTTTTGATAAGAATGGGGTGTAATATTAATCTGGTCATCACATTATGATGTACCCCGTACTTCATGATTTGCAGGTTGTTCCCGACTTATGACATACAGGGTATGTTATTATAATTTTGTGGGCACAGAAGCTGTACCTACACAGCAGCCACCAGGACTTTGGCTTATGTGAAAGCTGAGTCCCGACTCTCACAGCCAGGAGAGGTGCCTGGAGTGCCCAGGGTTCTTTAACCTCCTAAATGCTTCAATCAATAGTGATTGCAGCACTTAGGAGGCAAGGAGAGGAGTGTGCTCCTCTCCCACTCGTTCATGATCCCCATGATGTGATCACTAAATGAAGGCCATACATGATGGCCAAATCAAGGAGTACAAACTTGCAAGTTGTTTGCTAAAATTTTGTAAACTATGTTCTAAAGCTAGTGGAACCATGTTTTTATCTTCAGCACAGCTCCATCCCTTGGAATTCAGAAAGACAAATGGCAGGGGAGCAGTGTGCTGCTGAACCCACCATAACTAGAGATGAACGAACCTTCCCCAAACATGTTCGCAATTCAAATTTGGCACGAACATTGCAAATTCGGCTAGTGATTGAAAATCCGAACAATTTCCCAATAATTTAGGAAAATTTGTTTAAGGCCAAAACACTCACTGGAAGACCTGCTGACTGGAGACAACCCCTAACCTACCGGCTTGTATCAAGCTGTAGAATTTTTTGAGCTTTAAATTTATTTTCTTAAAGGGAACCAACCACCTCAGATGACGACTATAAGCTGTTAATACATGTCCCTGTACCCTACCTACACCATTCCACCTATGTTTTCTTAAGAATATTGATAAATGTAAACCGAAATATACACTTTATAAAATTACATGCCTGTGTACTTCTGGGCGTCTCCTTCTGGGTCAGTTACTAGAGGGCTGTGTCTCCAGCAGCATGACTGGCTTCTCTAGCCCTCCCTCTTACTTTGCAGGACGTCACATGAAGGGCGTGATGTTATCTATCAGTGGGCGGGCACGCAAGGCAGCTCCCGTCCCTTCATGTGACGTCCTGCAAAGTAAGAGGGAGGGCTAGAGAAGCCAGTCATGCTGCTGGAGACACAGCCCTCTAGTAACTGACCCAGAAGGAGACGCCCAGAAGTACACAGGCATGTAATTTTATAAAGTGTATATTTCGGTTTGCATTTATCAATATTCTTAAGAAAAACATAGGTGGAATGGTGTAGGTAGGGTGCAGGGACATGTATTAACAGCTTATAGTTGTCATCTGAGGTGGTTGGTTCCCTTTAAGCTTCCTGGAGTTCGCAGGTGTTTTTGACACCAGCAAGGTGTGAATTTTGGAAACAGTGCCAGATGTTGCAGCAGCTGTCCAGGAAGCTTACAATGTCCTTAAAACATCCATTAAAAAGGGCTTAATATTTTTTAGGGAATTTTTTTTTTATTATTGTTATTTATTTTATTATTATTTATTTATTTTCTGGGGGGTGGAGAGGAAAACTTGATTATTGCAGAGGGTCAGCACTATGTGAAGCCATCCCTTCTACAGTTATGTGATTCAAATACATATTCAAATAGCATATGGCCATTATATGCTTCACACATATGTTCTTGTAGTTCTGTTCCCACTTATGAAACACCATACTATGGACATTGTTTCTTGAAAACGTGTAATGACTCTTTCATTTTGCTCCATGTGTTTACAATATACATTTTTGTCATGTGCATTTTACTCAAGTGTGTATATGTATAATTCATGTTTATGTATAAAGAAAGAGCAGCACTCACCGGTGGTTGCTGTGAAGCTCTTTATTCTGGTACGGGTTACATGTGCAGGGAGGGAGAGGGTGCAGAGTCCAATTCCACCCTCTCCCTCCCTGCACATGTAATCCTGTAACGGAATAAAGAGCTTCACAGCAACCATCGGTGAGTGCCGCTCCTTCTTTATACATAATGATAGACTAGTGCTTGAGCTGAGCAACATCCATTAGCCGGTCGCAGACCACAGCTAGGGTGGTTACCAGCCCAGTCACAAGGTTGACCAGTGCTTGGATTTCCTCTGTATACTACAATGTATAATTCATATTGAACTTGTCCTTGCATTGCTGCAGTGCACTGCCCACTAGCATTCCAGATGAATTTGTGATCTAAATAAAGTTATTTACTTTTGTCATTATGTCTCCTACAAACATTTCAATTTTCACTGCACCTTATACCCGCTCAACCCAGTAACTTGCTACCTGGTGGCATGGGGAATTGGATGTGTGCGTGACATTACTTCTGTAGCCAGTGGCATAACAACCGCGGTTGCAGGGGTCGCAAGTGTGACTGGGCCCGGAGGTACAGGGGCCCGGCGCCCGCCCACACCTGCAACCCCTGCTTTACATGGATGTGCATCCCTGAGGACGCACATCCATATCACTGCACGGTGGTCTGCCCTGATCCCAGCCGCCGGAGGACTGGCAGGTGCTGCAACTTTAAAATACCCACTGTCGATGCATGCTGCACTGGGATGAGGTCATGTGACCTCCTCATCACAGTCAGGAAGCAGCTGCCGGCGGGAGCGGTGAGTGTGAGCTCCATTCAGGAGCAGAAGAGCTTCCACAGCTTCTGGAGAAGGAGAGAGGGGGGAGTGTGTGTGTGTGTATGTAGCTGTACAGTGGGCAGTGTGTCTGTGTGTGTGTGTTGTGGGAGGGCTGTACAGGGGGAAGAGTGACTGTGTGTGGGGGGATTGTATAGTGGGCAGTGTGTCTGTGTGTGTGTGTTTGTGTGGGGGGAGAGCTGTACAGGGGGCAGTGTGACTGTGTGTGGGGGGCTGTAGAGTGGGCAGTGTGTCTGTGTGTGTAAGGGGGCTTTACAGTGGGCATTGTGTCTGTGTGTGTGGCTGTACAGGGGTCAGTGTGTCTGTGTCTTTGTGTGTGGGGAGCTGTACAGGGGGCAGTGAGACTGGGTGTGGGGGGAGGGCTGTACAGAGGGCAGTGTGACTGGGTGAGTCTGGCAGGTTGTACAGGGGGCAGTGTGTCTGTGTGGGGAGGATGTATGCTATATGGAGGGCTATGAGACTGCATTATTGTGTTATACTATATGAAGGGCTGTGACGCTGCATTATTTTAGCTAGAGGGCTGTGATGCTGCATTATATTATTTGGAGGGCTATGATGCTGCATTATATTATCTAGAGGGCTATGAGGCTGCATTATATTATTTGGTGGGCTATGAGGCTGCATTATATTATCTGGAGTGCTATGATGCTGCATTATATTATGTGGAGGGCTATGACGCTGTATTATATTATCTGTAGGGTTATGAGGCTGCATTATATTATATGGAGGGCTATGAGTCTGCAGTATATGATGGGTTATGAGGCTGCATTATATTATTTTGGATGGCTATGAGGCTGCATTATTCTATGTGGAAGGATATGAGGCTGCATTTTACTATGTGGAGGGCTATAATGCTGCATTATACTATATGGAGGGCTATAAGGCTGTGTTATACTATATGGAGGGCTGTGTGGCTGCATTACACTATATGGAGGGCTATGAGACTGCATTATTGTGTTATACTATATGAAGGGCTGTGACGCTGCATTATTTTATCTAGAGGGCTGTGATGCTGCATTATATTATTTGGAGGGCTATGATGCTGCATTATATTATCTAGAGGGCTATGAGGCTGCATTATATTATCTGGTGGGCTATGAGGCTGCATTATATTATCTGGAGAGCTATGATGCTGCATTATATTATGTGGAGGGCTATGACACTGTATTATATTATCTGTAGGGTTATGAGGCTACATTATATTATTTTGGATGGCTATGAGGCTGCATTATTCTATGTGGAAGGATATGAGGCTGCATTTTACTATGTGGAGGGCTATAATGCTGCATTATACTATATGGAGGGCTATAAGGCTGTGTTATACTATATGGAGGGCTGTGTGGCTGCATTACACTATATGGAGGGCTTTGAGGCGGCATTATTTTATTTGGAGGGATATGAGGCTGAATTTTAATATATGGAGGGCTATGAGGCTGTGTTATACTATAATTGAGGACCATATATACCAGGATAAGGGCATATTCCAAAAGGAGGACTATATATAGTAGGATGAGGGACATTAATACATAATGAAGGGGAGAGGGGTCAATTTGTGAGTCTTTATAGGATTTAGAACGTTACATGGGTCCATACATCTGATTAATGTGGGCCTCTGGAAAAAGCAAACAGGTGTCACTGCGGAGTTCAGCATCTCAGCACCATATTACTGTAGACCAAACCAGCCACTGTGTGCTATACTGTTATTCACTTAAATTGCTACCATGTGCCAGCAATTAGCAGTTTTTTGATGGATCCATCGCAAGACATGCCTGATCTGAAGGAAGAAGCCATCTTCATCACCACCCCAGAGGCAGAGGGTGGGTCAGAAAAACCAGAACCAGAGCACCATGCAGAGCATATGGATACCTATGCGACCTGAAGCTCCACCCTACCCACATTGGGCCTCATCTGCAGCAAGGTGCGGATAAGTGCTGGGCACTGATGTCAGAGGAGGACCTGAGAAGCTTACCAGGATCACCAGCTGTAACACTGCAGCAGACCTTACAGCATGCCTGGCTGTATTCCACCTGCAGCCGGTGCCGCTGCTACTGGATGGCCAATATCACCAGGACCAGGAGTAGGATGTGGACCTCGAGAAGGAGGCCGAGGTCAAAGAAACAGAAAACCCAGTTTCCCAGCCATGTGTATAACCCCTGCAAGAGGCCTTCAATTGGGACAGTACCATTTGGGGACCCCTAACCCTCCAAGCAACTATCCAACACTGCAATAAGCACCCTGTCCCACTCTGAGTCCTGTCTCCTTAATTGAGGAGATTAATTTTGCAGAAAACAGGGCCAGGTACTGGTTGCATGAGCCTAAGGCCAATCACTTCTACAACCAGTGTACCTGAGGCAAGGTGGTGGCATTTTTGCAGGATAAGGTGTTTGGCTTCATAGTGGAACAAGGTATTGGGCATTAGTGCTATGTTAACCAGTCCACCTTGCTGTGTGACCATCTTCCCAAAAGACTGCACACCATCTTTGTTAGGGAGGAGGTCACCTTCATGAAGGTGCGGGGTAGCAAGAGGTGGTTAACGGTTGGCGTATGTCGGGTTGCCACCACCGACCATTTTGAGAAGTGGCAGGACTGGGAGAAAATCTGGAGTCGGGTGGAGGACAGGTCTCTTTTGGTTAGAAACAGATGAGTCCTGCACACAGAGAACAAGTCTGTAGGAACATGTTCACACCGCCAACATATTTAGAGACAAAAAAGCTAAAAAGCTTAATGCGACCAAAAACAACAGTACACTGCAGTAAAAGTATTAAATGCAAGTGCAGTATAAAAAGAGTATAACAAATACAGGGTACTTAGTCCATCCGTTTTTTTGCGCAAAAAAAGTTATTTCAAGCCACGTCACTAACTTCAAAGTGTACCCATCTCTGACGCGGTCCTAACTGTTGTATTAAAAAACCTGACTAGTGTGTATACTTACTAGTGAGCAGGAGCCAGCAAGACCAGTGTCTGAAATGGACTGAAAGCGAGAGGCTATATGTGTGCAGGGCCCAGAGAGGGGCGGGAAACTCCATCTCTTGCTAAGCATTTAATACTTTTACTGCAGTGTACTGTTGTTTTTGGTCGCATTTAGCTTTTTAGCTTTTTTGTCTCTTTTGGTTAGCCAGCCAGCTGCACCCAAAACCACAGGGCATGTTAATCTGCCAAAAGTTGCTCCTGACTGGCCTGATCACCTCCTAGTTCCTCCATTGTCTTCTCCAACGGTGGGTGTGATGGAGTGTACTGGGGGACAGGTGGTGGCAGGGAATGCCCTGGCAGGAGTAACCCTTGCTTGCGACCCCCCAAAGCCATCCGCCAGTGGAGGACCACCACCAATGCCGACCTTCTGCCTGGGCAATGTTGAAAATCCTGGAAGAACTTTTTAATGCACGTAGAGTAGACTTTCCTAAAATATTGGCATCTTATTTGGTCGATGACCCATCCCCTAGCTGGCATTTTGGCTAGAGAAAGACTTTTTTGAGTTGTGTTTTTTTTCAGTTCTTCCTTGACCAAAGCCTGTGTTTTTGTTAATGTTATATTTCCCCAGGATAAGTGGGAATGCATGCAGCCCTTGGGGTACAACTCAAAGACCTTAATGGACTCTGCACTTTATGGACTTTCCATCACTTTAACAGTCTGTGTGCTGCTGATTCCTGTTGGAAATTTATATAAATTATGTATATTCTCATGTTTGTATTTGAGGCTTATTGTCTGTATGTTAGAATAAAGTTTTTTTAGTTCACGTTTTGTGTGCTGGACTGTTTCTGCAAACGGGTGCTTTGATTGTGCCCTACAGAGACTGTTGATCAAGCCCCTGGCCTGATGGTCTAAGGTGTAGAAATGCAAGACACTAGACACACTCAGGTAGAATGGGGTTGACCTAAAGCAGTTCTAATGGGCCACAAACAATGCATGTTTTCAGGGTTTTCTTGGCATTTGCACAAGGTGCATGGAATTATCCCCCCTGCAGATGATGAAATTAGCATCTGTGCAATGCTAAGGAAATCCTAAAAACATGCACTGTTTTCTCACCTTGAGAACTGCAGTTGGCCCCCCTGCACTAGAAGTCTCTGTGGAAGTAGCCACGGGCAAGAGGAATCCTCAAGCCCTTTCACCACAACTGGGGCTCTCTCTGGACCCTCTTGAGCTTATTGCCCACGGTGCATTGCTTGATCCTTTTTTGATGCAGATTTTGAGAATCTGCATCAAAATCTGCATGCCTATCTTGAGGCCAGAAACGTATTTGACAGGTGCTGTGTACACGTTACTTTTTTCATTGCACATGTAGTTCAGATTTCTTTTTCTATCCCAAAATCTGCACCAAATTTGCAAGGAATAAAAATCTTGTTGGCACAGCATTTCTTACTCTCAGACTTTGCTGGCTTCAGGATAGATATGCAGATTTTACAACCATATTGTGGGGTCATGTTCATTGAAAGCATCCCCCATATGCTGTGAGAGGAGACAAGCGTGAGAGTATGACAGCTGGTGCCATCACAAACATTATTAGACTTCAGACTCGAGGGTCATAAAGGGGCCATCCTACAAGTTTGAACTGCACTGCACTCCCTGACATCATCGCTAGTCACATGCTCTGACAATACCGGTGAGATATATCCGTTAAGTCTCGCGCAATATCGCAGCTCTCACAAGATAGCTAGTGTTACAAGCTCTGAGGCCACTGAGGTTATCTCAGGTCACACAATAGGATTCCCTGCTGCGTGATATCCACTGTGCAACCTGAGACAACCTCAGGGAAGTCATGAGTTTGTCTGAGGTTCATGAGCGGGCCTGGAAGCATGGTGAGTGTGACAGTGGTGCTGCAACTCACTAAGCAATAGTGTAGGAAGCTAATGTCTGTGCCAAAATAGCGGATCTCCACAGTAAAATGGTTTGAACTGTGTTTGGCAGCTTTTGGGCCTGTTTTAATGTGATTTTAGGCCCTCTATTTTGCCTCCCATTGATTTGAATGTTGTTCGGATGTTTGGCGAATATTGCCAGTTTGGCAAATGGAATTCGAACTTCCAAAGATTCCCTCATTTCTACTCATATCCCCTTAAAGGTACCGTCACACGGGGAGATATCGCCGGCGATGTTGCCGGCAACCGAGGGGCGTGGCCAGGTTGCGGCGACATCGCCGGCGAATTGCCGCGTGTGACAGGGCGATAATCAGGCGATGAATCGCCTGAGTCACATCGCCAGGTTTCCCAACATTTTGGGGAAAACCCCGGCAGTGACCGGGGCTTAACGCCTGTTACGCCCTGTCACCGCGGCAATTCCCCCGGCGATGCCCGCCGCAACCTCCCAAAACCCCCTGGGCCCCCGGCAACACCCGGCGTTTTTTCCCCCCCGTGTGAGGGCCCTTTTTTAAGGGGGATATGAGTAGAAATGGGGGAAATTTTTTGGAAGTTAAAATTCCTTTCCCCCAAAAACTGGCAATATTCGCCAAAAAAACCAAACAAAAATTCCCAAATCAATGGGGGCAAAAAATGGGCCTAAAACACAAAAAAAGGGGCCCAAAAAACCCCCCCAAAAACACAGTTTAAAACCATTTTACTGTGGAGACCCTTTTTTTTGGCACAGCTTAGTTTCCCCCTATTGTTTAGGAGTTGCAGCACCACCCCCCAAACTACCACCCGGGGGCCCCCCGCTCAGAACCTCAGACAAACTCATGACTTCCCTAGGTTGTCTCGGGTTTGCAAATTTGGATTCCCCAAAGCAGGGAACCCTATGTGTGACCTGAAAAACCCCAGTGGCCTCAAGCTTTAACACAAACTACCCTTGGGTGAGAGCGCTTTATTCCCGGGGTTTTTAAAAAGGGAAAAAAATCTCATTTTTGCAGAGCATGTGACAAGCATGATTCAGGAGGCAGTGCTTTCCCAACTTGTGGGAGGCCCTTTATGACCCCTCGACCTGAAGTCAATTTATGTTTGTGAGGGCCCCCAGCTGTCATACTCCCCCGCTTTCCCCTCACAGCATAGGGGGGAATGCTTTCATAAAATCCCCCACAATTGGTTTAAACCATATCTATCCGAACACAAAGTCAAGAAAGAAATGCTGTGCCAAAAATTTTTATTCCTTAAATTTTTGGGGCAGATTTGGGATAGAAAAAAAACTGAATAAAAGGCAAAAAAAAAAAACGGTACACAGCACCTTCAAATACTTTCCTGGCCTAAAATAGGCATCAGATTTTGATCAGATTCTCAAAATCTGCATAAAAAAAGGGGTCAAGCAATGAAACCGTGGGCAATAAGCTCAAGGGGGCCCCGAAGAGCCCCATTTGGGGGTAAAGGGGGGTTTGGGGATTCCCTTGCCCGTGGCTACTTCCACAAATTTTTCAGTGCGGGGGGGCCCAACGTTTTTCTCAAGGTAAAAAAACATGCATTTTTTTTGGTTTTTCCTTCTTTGGGCCAAAGATGCTAATTTCATCACTGCGGGGGGAAAAATTTTCCATGCCCCTTTGTCCCAAATCCCAAAAAAAACCCCCTGAAAACATGCATTTTTTTGTGGCCCATTAAATTTTTTTTAAATCAACCCCTTCACCTGAGGTGCAAAGTTTTTTGCTTTTTCACCCCTTTTAAACCATCGGGGGGGGGCCGGGTTTTTGATCAAAGCCTGTAGGGCACAACAAACCCCCCTTTGAAAAAACATCCAGCACAAAAAACGTGAACTAAAAAAATTTTAAATTCAACATACAACAATAAGCCCCAAATACAAACGGGAGAAAAAATACAAATTTAAAAAAATTTTTCCAAAGGGGGAAAATCACACACAAGACTTTTAAAGTGAGGAAACCCATAAAGTGCAGAGTCCTTTAAGGTCTTTAAAATTTTAAACCCCAAGGCGCATGCATTCCCATTATCCGGGGAAAATTTAAAAAAATTAACAAAAACACGGGCTTTTAAAAAGGGGAAAAAAAAAAAAAACACAACTAAAAAAAGTCTTCTCTACCAAAAAACCCCCAGCGGGGATGGGTCATCACCAAATAAGCCCCCAAAATTTTTTTAGGAAATCTACTCAACGGGCTTAAAAAGTTCTTCCAAAATTTTTCAACATTGCCCAGGCAAAGGTCGGTTTTTGGGGTGGCCTCCACTGGCGGATGGGTTTGGGGGTTTGCAAAAAAGGGGGGTTTCCCTGCCAGGGCAAACCCCCACCAAACCCTTCCCCCCCGTTTCACTCCATCACACCCCCCCGTTGGAGAAACAATGGAGGAAATAGGGAGGGGATCAGGCCTCAGGACAACTTTTGGAGATTAACATCCCCCCGGTTTTTTGGGGCACGGGGTGGCAAAACCCAAAAAAACAAAAAAGCTAAAAAGCAAAATGCACCCAAAAAAAAAGTACACGCGAAAAGTAAAAAGTTTTGCAAAGAGGGGGTTTCCCGCCCCCCCCCTGGCCCTCACACAAAGCCTCTCGCCTTCAGTCCATTTCAACCGTCTTGCTGGCCCGGGCCCCAGTAAATATACACACTAGGGGTTTTTTAATACAACATTAGACCGCGCAAGATGGTTTCACTTTGAAAAGTGACGTGGCTTGAAATAACTTTTTTTGCGCAAAAAAAAAGGTTTTGGGCAAAAACCCCCTTAAAATTTTTTTTTTACTCTTTTTATACGCCTTCATTTAATACTTTTACTGCATGAAATTTTTTTTGGTCGCTTTAAACTTTTTTGCTTTTTTTTTCCTAAATATTTTTGGGGGTGTGAACATTTCCCCCAGACTTTTTCTCTGTTTTTCAAAGGGCTCAAAAGTTTCTAACCAAAAAAAGCCCCGCCTCCCCCCACCCCAAATTTTCCCCCCACCCTCCCCCTTTTCAAAAGGTCGGTGGTGGCCCAAACCCACATACCCCAAACCCCTTAACCACCATTTGCAACCCCCCCCCCCCTTTAAAAAAGTGACCCCTCCCTAAAAAAAAATGGGTGCATCCCTTTTTGGGAAATTCCCCACAGAAAATGGACTGTTTAACAAGCACAAAAGCCCAAAAACCCTTTTCCACTATAAGCCAACACCTTTTTCCCCAAAAACCCCCCCCCTCCCCCTTTTTTTTCTGGTTGTAAAAATGTTTTGGCCCCTTTGCTCATGCAACCAGTACCTGGCCCTGTTTTCCCGAAAAAATTAAAACCCCAATTAAGGAACAGGACTCAAGGGGACGGGGGGGCTATTGCAGTTTTGGGGTATTGCTTGGAGGGGGGGGGTTTTCCCCCAAAGGTACGTCCCCAAAAGAAGGCCTCTCGGGGGTTAACACAGGCGGGAAAACTGGGTTTCGTTTCTTTGACCTCGGCCCCTTCTCGAGGTCCCATCCACTCCGGGTCCTGGTGTATTGGGCCACCATACACGGAAACCGGGCAGGGGAAACGCCAGCATCTTTGGTTTTGCTCAGTGTTACAGCTGGGATCCGGTAACTCCGGGTCCCCCTCTGACACATGCCCAGCATTTAATCCGCCCTTGCTGCAGATGAGGCCCAAGGGGTAGGGGGGAGCTTCGGGTCCATGGGTATCCATATGCTCTGCTGGGCTCGGTTCTTTTTCCCCCACCCCCCTCTGCCTCTGGGGTGGTGAGAAGATGGCTTCTTCCTTTAGATCACATGCTTGCGATGGGTCCACAAAAAAACTCTAATTGCTGGGACATGGAGCAATTTAAGTGAAAAACAGTATAGCACACAGTGGGTGGGGTTTTGGGCTACATAATAGGGGCTGAAGCTGAACTCCCCAGTGACACCTTTTCTTTTTTTCCCGAGCCCACATTAAACAGATTAGGACCCATGTAACTTCAAATCCTATAAAGACTCACAAAATTGACCCCTCCCCCTTCATTATGTATTAATGTCCCTCACCTACTAATATTCCTCCTTTTGGGAAAATGCCCTTTTCCTGGTATTAAAGTCCTCAATTATAGATAACACGCCTCATAGCCCTCCCTTATAAAAAATTTAGCCCAATCCCCCAAATAAAAAAAACCGCCCAAAAACCCTCCCTATAGTGTAAAGCAGCCCCCACACCCCCCTATAGTATAACACGCCTTATAGCCCTCCATAAGTATAATGCACATTTTAACCCCCACATAGTAAAATCACCTATATCCTTCCACATAGAAAAGCAGCCCATAGCCATCCAAAAAAATATAATTGCCTCATAACCCCACAGAATAATAAATACAGTTCAAGCCCTCCACATAAATAATCAGCTCATAGCTCTCCAATAAAATAAGCAGCCCCCAAACCCACCAAAATAAATCAGCCCATACCCCAGATAAAAAAGCAGCATCAACCCCCAAAAATAATGCAGCATCACAGCCCCTAATAAAATAATGCAGCGTCAAGCCCTTCATATAATAACACAAAAGCAGTCTCAACCCCCATAAGTGTAATGCAGCCCACAGCCCTCCATAAGTAAACACAGCCTTTTACCCCCATAAGTATAACCATTTTAAACCCTCCAAATAGTAAAACAGCCTCATATCCCCCCACAAGAATAATGCACCTCATAGCCATCCCAAAAAAATATAATGCAGGCCAAACCCATCATATACTGCAGACTCATACCCTCCATAAAAAAATAAGCAGCCTCATAACCCAAAAAATAATAAATAACTATACCCCCCACATAAAAAGCAGATAAGCCCCTCCAGATAATTTGCACCCAATAGCCCAAAATAATTTGAGCCTATATTAATAATTTTTTGCAGCATATAGAAATTTTTG
>JARQOC010000003.1:742904584-742931331 GCA_033576535.1 Allobates femoralis | reverse complement strand
TCTGCACCAGCCCTCACTGCGACCCCTGAGCCCTCACTGCTGACCCCTCAGCCCTCACTGCTGACCCCTGAGCCCTCACTGCTGACCCTGAGCCCTCACTGCTGACCCCTGCCCCTCACTGCTGACCCCTGCGCCCTCACTGCTGACCCTGACCCTCTACTGCTGACCCCTGAGCCCTCACTGCTGACCCCTGAGCCCTCACTGCTGACCCCTGAGCCCTCACTGCTGACCCCTGGCCCTCACTGCTGACCCCTGCGCCCCACTGCTGACCCCTGCGCCCTCACTGCTGACCCTGCGCCCTCACTGCTGCCCCTGCGACCCCCACTGCTGACCCCTGCGCCCTCACTGCTGCCCTTTCGCCCCTCACTGCTGACCCCTGGCCCTCACTTGACTGAGCCCTCACCTGCTGACCCCTGAGCCCTCACTGCTGACCCCTGAGCCCTCACTGCTGACCCTGACCCTCACTCTGACCTGACCCTCACTGCTGACCCCTACTGCGCCCTCACTGCTGACCCTGGCCCTCACTGCTGACCCCTGAGCCCTCACCTGCTGACCCCTGAGCCCTCACTGCTGACCCCTGAGCCCTCACTGCTGACCCCTGAGCCCTCACTGCTGACCCCTGGCCCTCACTGCTGACCTCCCTGTAGCCCTCACTGCTGACCCCTGAGCCCTCACTGCTGACCCCTGAGCCCTCACTGCTGACCCCTGAGCCCTCACTGCTGACCCTGAGCCCTCACTGCTGACCCCTGAGCCCTCACTGCTGACCCTGAGCCTCACTGCTGACGCCTGAGCCCTCACTGCTGACCCCTGAGCCCTCACTGCTGACCCCTGCGCCCTCACTGCTGACCCTGCGCCCTCACTGTGCCTGACCCTCACTGCGACCCTGCCTCACTGCTGACCCCTGCGCCCTCACTGCTGACCCCTGCGCCCTCACTGCTGACCCTGAGCCCTCACTGCTGACCCCTGACGCCCTCACTGCTGACCCCTGCGCCCTCACTGCTGACCCCTGCGCCCTCACTGCTGACCCCTGGCCCTCACTGCTGACCCCTGCGCCCTCACTGCTGAGCCCTGCCCCGCTACTGCTGACCCTGCGCCCTCACTGCTGACCCCTGAGCCCTCACTGCTGACCCCTGGCCCTCACTGCTGACCCCTGAGCCCTCACTGCTGACCCCTGCCCCTCACTGCTGACCCCTGCGCCCTCACTGCTGACCCCTGCGCCCTCACTGCTGACCCTGCGCCCTCACTGCTGACCCCTGGCCCTCACTGCTGACCCCTGAGCCCTCACTGCTGACCCTGAGCCCTCACTGCTGACCCCTGAGCCCTCACTGCTGACCCCTGAGCCCTCACTGCTGACCCCTGAGCCCTCACTGCTGACCCCTGAGCCCTCACTGCTGACCCCTGAGCTCGCCCTCACTGCTGACCCAGCTGCGCCCTCACTGCTGACCCAGGCTGAGCCCTCACTGCTGACCCTGAGCCCTCACTGCTGCCCTGACCCCTGAGCCCTCACTGCTGACCCCACTCGGCCCCTCACTGCTGACCCCTGACCTGCTGCCCTCCTCTGCTGACCTGACCCACTCTGAGCCCTAGCCTCACTGCTGACCCCTGAGCCCTCACTGCGACCTCCCTGCGCCCTCACTGCTGACCCCTGCGCCCTCACTGCTGACCCCTGCGCCCTCACTGCTGACCCCTGCGCCCTCACTGCTGACCCCTGCGCCCTCACTGCTGACCCCTGCGCCCTCACTGCTGACCCCTGCGCCCTCACTGCTGACCCCTGCCCGCCTCACTGCTGACCCCTGCGCCCTCACTGCTGACCCCTGACGCCCTCACTGCTGACCCCTGGCGCCCTCACTGCTGACCCCTGAGCCACTGCTGCCCCTCACTGCTGACCCCTGAGCCCTCACTGCTGACCCCTGAGCCCTCACTGCTGACCCTGCGCCCTCACTGCTGACCCTGCGCCCTCACTGCTGCCCTGCGCCTCACTGCTGACCACCTGCGCCCTCACTGCTGACCCCTGAGCCTGCGCCCTCACTGCTGACCCCTGAGCCTGCGCCCTCACTCGCTGACCACCCTGAGCCTGCGCCCTCACTGCTGACCCCTGAGCCTGCGCCCTCACTGCTGACCCCTGAGCCTGCGCCCTCACTGCTGACCCCTGAGCCTGCGCCCTCACTGCTGACCCCTGAGCCTGCGCCCTCACTGCTGACCCCTGAGCCTGCCCCTCACTGCTGACCCCTGAGCCTGCCCCTCACTGCTGACCCCTGAGCCTGCCCCCTCACTGCTGACCCTGACTGCCCCTCACTGCTGACCCCGAGCCGCCCCCTCACTGCTGACCCCTGAGGCTGCGCCCTCACTGCTGACCCCTGAGCTGCGCCCTCACTGCTGACCCCTGAGCGCCCTCACTGCTGACCCCTGAGCCGCCCTCACTGCTGACCCCTGAGCCCACCACCGCCCTCACTGCTGACCCCTGAGCCACCGCCCTCACTGCTGACCCCTGAGCCGCCCTCACTGCTGACCCCTGAGCCACGCCCTCACTGCTGACCCCTGAGCCACCGCCCTCACTGCTGACCCCTGAGCCACCGCCCTCACTGCTGACCCCTGAGCCACCGCCCTCACTGCTGACCCCTGAGCCACCCCCCTCACTGCTGACCCCTGAGCCACCGCCCTCACTGCTGACCCCTGAGCCACCGCCCTCACTGCTGACCCCTGAGCCACCGCCCTCACTGCTGACCCCTGAGCCACCGCCCTCACTGCTGACCCCTGAGCCACCGCCCTCACTGCTGACCCCTGAGCCACCGCCCTCACTGCTGACCCCTGAGCCCCCGCCCTCACTGCTGACCCCTGAGCCACCGCCCTCACTGCTGACCCCTGAGCCACCGCCCTCACTGCTGACCCCTGAGCCACCGCCCTCACTGCTGACCCCTGAGCCACCGCCCTCACTGCTGACCCCTGAGCCTGCGCCCTCACTGCTGACCCCTGAGCCACCGCACTCACTGCTGACCCCTGAGCCACCGCCCTCACTGCTGACCCCTGAGCCACCGCCCCTCACTGCTGACCCCTGAGCCACCGCACTCACTGCTGACCCCTGAGCCACCGCACTCACTGCTGACCCCTGAGCCACCGCACTCACTGCTGACCCCTGAGCCACCTGTACACACACAATTAATTTCACCGCACTCCCCTAACTATTACTAAATAAACTATATATATATATTCTAGACTACCCGATTCTTCAGAATCGGGCTGCCATCTAGTATGCTTATAAATATCTGTGGAATCCAGTAAAGCTCTAAAGCATATTGAATTATGTAGAAGCACTATAGATGTGATGGTGTAGATAAGGGAATTAACAATACCTTAAGGAACCTCCCTTAGGTTAACCGACCTGGTGAAAATTGGAATGATTACTAGCACCAGGGGCGTTGCTAGGGTCAAAAAACATCCGGGGCTCGGGCTCACTGAGCTGCATTTTTCGGAAAAAATTTAAATAAGCGGCAGCTGCAAGGGTGGGATTCATATTTTTAACAGGTTCCCGCCTGTCCTTACCACTAGAGGTGGTTGAGGGTCCGGTGGGTCCTTCCTGTGAGCCCTTGTGGCCAGTGTGCCCCTGGCTGGCCCCCTGCACTGCTGCCTGTGCCCCTGTGGCACGTCTGTGGCCACTGGCCCCTATGTCCTGCCCCAGGTGTCCACTGTTCTTACCTCAATAAGGCAGGTCGGCAGGTGCCCGTTTCCTCCTGTGCGCTGTGCCTCTCCCCTGCGTCTGTCTCTTCCCTGTATGATGTCTCTCCCCATGTGCGCTGTTTTCCCTCTCTGTGCCAGTCTCCCCCTTGTACACTGTCTCTCTCTCTGTCTGTTTCTGGGAGAGATGGCGATAGAGAGAGGAAAAAAGAGAGAAACATTAATTTGGTAGAGTCTGGAACCGAAATGAAAACAAAAACACACATTATCCGCAGCAAAAAAAAAACCGCACAGTTGGCACAACAATTTTTCTCTTGCAGTGACAGCAGAGCACACCGGACGGCAGTGCACAGACAGCAGAGCCCACTGACCGCAGAAACACAGTGACAGCAAAGAACACCAGACAGCAGAGCACAGCAGCAGAGCCCACCGGCGGCAGCAGAGTCCTCCAGTCTACACCTGTGCTCAGTGCAATGCAGCAGCCAGTGCACAGAGCAGGGCTGGTGGGGTGGGATGCAATGCTCTGCAGCCCCTGCCCATCACATGCACACAACTGCAGCAGAATAGCTGAGCACTGGACACAATACATGATCTGCAGAGCAGTGGGCACTAGACATAAACAGCGCAGCCCTGGATACACAGAGCATCCCCAGGCACACAGAGCAGCCCCGGGCACACAGAGCAGCTCCAGGCACACAGCGCAGCCTCGGGCACACAGCGCAGCCCCGGGCACACAGCGCAGCCCCGGGCACACAGAGCAGCTCCATGCACACAGCGCAGCCCCGGGCACACAGTGCAGCCCCGGGCACACAGTGCAGCCCAGGGCACACAGCGCAGCTCCAGGCACACAGCGCAGCCCCGGGCACACAGAGCAGCTCCGGGCACACAGTGCAGCCCCGGGAACACAGCGCAGCCCCGGGCACACAGAGCAGCTCCAGGCACACAGCGCAGCCCCGGGCACACAGAGCAGCTCCAGGCACACAGTGCAGCCCCGGGCACACAGTGCAGCCCAGGGGACACAGCGCAGCTCCAGGCACACAGCGCAGCCCCGGGCACACAGAGCAGCTCCAGGCACACAGCGCAGCCCCGGGCACACAGCGCAGCCCCGGGAACACAGCGCAACCCCGGGCACACAACGCAGCCCCGGGCACACAACGCAGCCCCGGGCACACAGCGCAGCCCCGGGCACAAAGCGCAGCCCAGGGCACACAGTGCAGCCCAGGGCACACAGCGCAGCGCCGGGCACACAGAGCAGCTCCGGGCACACAGCGCAGCCCCGGGCACACAGCGCAGCCCCGGGCACACAGCGCAGCCCCGGGAACACAGCGCAGCCCCGGGCACACAGTGCAGCCCCGGGAACACAGCGCAGCCCCGGGCACACAGCGCAGCCCCGGGAACACAGCGCAACCCCGGGCACACAGTGCAGCCCCAGGAACACAGCGCAACCCCGGGCACACAGCGCAGCCCCGGGCACACACAGCGCAGCCCAGGGCACACAGCGCAGCCCAGGGCACACAGCACAGCCATGGGCACACAGCTCAGCCATGGGCACAGTGCAGCCATGGGCACACAGTGCAACTCCAGGAACACAGAGCAGCCCCGGGGTCCCCTCTGCTGTGAGCCCCTGGGCACTGTGTTTTTGTTCCTGACATAGGGACCAGGCTCCCTGTGTTCTGGGGGGCCCGGCTCCCTGTGTGCTGGGGGGCCAGGCTCCCTGTGTGCTGGGGGGACCAGGCTCCCTGTGTGCTGGGGGGGCCAGGCTCCCTGTGTGCTGGGGGGGTCAGGCTCCCTATGTGCTGGGGGGGCCAGGCTCCCTATGTGCTGGGGGGGCCAGGCTCCCTGTGTTCTGGGGGGCCCGGCTCCCTGTGTGCTGGGGGGGCCCGGCTCCCTGTGTGCTGGGGGGGCCAGGCTCCCTATGTGCTGGGGGGGCCAGGCTCCCTGTGTGCTGGGGGGCCAGGCTCCCTATGTGCTGGGGGGGCCAGGCTCCCTGTGTGCTGGGGGGGGCCAGGCTCCCTGTGTTCTGGGGGGCCCGGCTCCCTATGTGCTGGGGGGGCCAGGCTCCCTGTGTGCTGGGGGGGCCAGGCTCCCTATGTGCTGGGGGGGCCAGGCTCTCTGTGTGCTGGGGGGGCCAGGCTCCCTATGTGCTGGGGGGGCCAGGCTCCCTATGTGCTGGGGGGGCCAGGCTACCTATGTGCTGGGGGACCAGGCTCCCTATGTGCTGGGGGGCCAGGCTCCCTATGTGCTGGGGGGGCCAGGCTCTCTGTGTGCTGGGGGGGCCAGGCTCCCTGTGTGCTGGGGGGGCCAGGCTCCCTATGTGCTGGGGGGGCCAGGCTCCCTATGTGCTGGGGGGGCCAGGCTCCCTATGTGCTGGGGGGGCCAGGCTCCCTATGTGCTGGGGGGGCCAGGCTCCCTATGTGCTGGGGGGGCCAGGCTCCCTATGTGCTGGGGGGGCCAGGCTCCCTGTGTGCTGGGGGGGCCAGGCTCCCTATGTGCTGGGGGGCCAGGCTCTCTGTGTGCTGGGGGGGCCAGGCTCCCTGTGTGCTGGGGGGGCCAGGCTCCCTGTGTGCTGGGGGGGCCAGGCTCCCTATGTGCTGGGGGGGCCAGGCTCCCTATGTGCTGGGGGGGCCAGGCTCCCTATGTGCTGGGGGGGGCCAGGCTCCCTGTGTGCTGGGGGGGGCCAGGCTCCCTGTGTTCTGGGGGGCCAGGCTCCCTGTGTGCTGGGGGGCCAGGCTCCCTATGTGCTGGGGGGGCCAGGCTCTCTGTGTGCTGGGGGGGCCAGGCTCCCTGTGTGCTGGGGGGGCCAGGCTCCCTGTGTGCTGGGGGGGCCAGGCTCCCTATGTGCTGGGGGGGCCAGGCTCCCTATGTGCTGGGGGGCCAGGCTCCCTATGTGCTGGGGGGCCAGGCTCCCTGTGTGCTGGGGGGGGCCAGGCTCCCTGTGTTCTGGGGGGCCCGGCTCCCTGTGTGCTGGGGGGGCCCGGCTCCCTATGTGCTGGGGGGGCCAGGCTCCCTGTGTGCTGGGGGGGCCAGGCTCCCTATGTGCTGGGGGGGCCAGGCTCCCTATGTGCTGGGGGGGCCAGGCTCCCTATGTGCTGGGGGGGCCAGGCTCCCTGTGTGCTGGGGGGCCAGGCTCCCTGTGTGCTGGGGGGGCCAGGCTCCCTGTGTGCTGGGGGGACCAGGCTCCCTGTGTTCTGGGGGGCCCGGCTCCCTGTGTTCCGGGGGACCCTCTCTCCTCTCACTCCTAACCTGCATGCAGCTATTATGTGGCAGACGCGATCATCACTGAGCTGCTGGAGGAGAACTACAGGTCATAGACTTCAGCTGCAGGCTCAGTGCAGAGGGGCATGTGATTCACATGCCCATCTGCACTGAGCCTGGTCCTGACATCTATGATCTGTGGTCCTCCAGCAGCTCAGAGCGTCTGCCACATAGCTGCACACAGTGACAGGTTAGGAGTGAGAGGAGAGGGAGGGGGCCGTAGGGGGGGCTCAGGGGGCCTCCCGGGGGCCAACTATTAGGGGCACATTAACAGCGCCCACTGTCCCACAGCCATCGGAGGATGCAGGGCAGGAGACGCTGTCCTGCAGCAGATCACCTCCGGGCCCCCTAGACAGCTGACGCCGGCGAGATTCGGGGCTCTATGCTTAAGAATCGGGGCTGCAGCCCCGATTCTTAATGCATAGCGACGTCCCTGACTAGCACAGCTCACTTCATGTTAGAATTGTTAAACCTGGGGAGTACACACCTATATTGCAAGGTCACAGGGTTAATGGTAATATCCTTTAGATGGGGTATAATCAGGGTGCTCATTGGAACCCTGCAGCAAAGAAATAAAGAAATGCAAAGCTAGCCAGCTATCTAGAAAAGCTTATGCAGTTCCTGGACATACCTTAGAGCTGAGTGTAATCCCGTGCCCGACCGTGGCAATGTGCACCCTACCGCGGTGAAAGCCACTGTAAAATGCTGTCTGTGAGTGATGGGCCGCTTTCGGCTACCGGCGTGTGGAACGTACGGAAGCGGGCCGTGGAACGCAAATCACACATGCGCGGAGCGCGAGGTGGCTGTAGCGCACTCTCCGCATGTGCCAAGTGACGTATTTGCATGGCGCTGGAAGAAAATGAATAAGGGCAGACAGGCAGCGGTGAATAGAGTTGAAGAGTGCCTGGATGTCCAGGAACTGTCTAGGAGAGGATCAGAATCTAGCATTCTAAAAAAGGAGAAAGAAACATTAGTATGTTGGCACTTCAGGATTTCCAGTAACATACAATAAAAGAGGTTAATAATTACAATATAGAAAGAAGAGTCTTGGGACAGAGGGTTATCTCCAGACCCAAGTTGTCACAAACAGTGTATGGCAATTGCTGTTAGTGGCATGAGTACAACATCATCATATAGGTTATTTTACAACATAATTAAAGACAAAAAGATGATATAGCATTTAGATAATGTTACCAAGGGCTTGTATATGTTCTTAAAGGCAAATATCACATTCCCTGTTGAGACCATGGGGCGCAAGTGTTTGTAAAGTATGGATCCAGTACGCTTCCCTTATTTTTAGTCTCTGAACCCTATTACCCCCTCTTCTGCCTAGTGGAATGTGTTCTATGACCTGGAAACGTAACTGAGATATTGTGTCCACAGGACAGGAAATAATGTGGGATTGATAATATCTTCTGTCCACGACGAATAGTTGACTTGTGTTTTGAGATATGGTCTTGGATGCGCTGGGTAGTCTCCCCAACGTACTGTAGACCGCATGGGCACTTTATCAAATAAATCACATATGAGCTGTCACAAGTAAAGTAACTTTTAATGGGGTAATGTTTACCAGTTCTGGGGTGTGTAAAGAAAGCGCCTTTAGTCACATGTGAACACTGGAGGCAGTGGAGGCATGGGAAAGTGCCCTTACGAACTGTTGCACAAACAGCTTGTCTTGGAGATGGTGATAGAGGCCCGATATCTGCCCGTATAAGACTATCACGAAGATTCGGGGCTCTTTTATAACAAATGAGGGGCGGTCGACTGAATTCAGAAATAGAAGGGTAAGCCTGTTGTAGTAATGGCCAGTGTTTTTTGATGTAACTGCAGATCGTGGTCTGATATGGATGATAGTTGTTAACATAAGCTATGCATGGTTCTTTAGGATGAGTAGGAACCTGTGTTTGTGGAACGGAAATATCTAGGAGGGATTTTGGGTACCCCCTCTCTAGAAGCCGTTCCATCATTTCTGCATGACGTAATGCTCGTGTCACAGGGTCGGATACAATGAGGGCAACCCTAGTTTGTTGGGATTTACGTATTGAACATTTGACATGTTTTGGGTGGGCACTGCTATATAGTAATGTACTATATTCATCTGTTAGTTTGTGGTAAAGGTCGGTGGACAGATGACCATCAAGATTCAGGATGACTTTAGTGTCTAAAGGGGCCTTCACACGCGTCAATGTCGCCAGCTATCTGATCGCTGGCGACATTGACTGCTGATCGCTGGTGAGCTGTCACACAGGCAGACTCACCAGTGATCAGTACCAGTGAGAACGCTGGTATCCATGTAAACAAGCGGGTAACTAAGCGCCGCGTGGCGTTTAATTACCCACTGTTTACCATGGATACCTGCTCCCAGCTCTTGCTGAGAGGCGCTGGGAGCTGGCTGATCGCGTGTCTCACAGTGTCACACGCAGCGATACTGCGTGTCCACCAGACGACTATTGCCAGGTTTTTGGACTTGTCCGAAAACCTGGCGACCATCAACCAGCAATTTATCGCTGGTTGATTCACTATGTCACACGCGTCAATATCGCTGCAACATCACGTGCAGCAGCAACATTGACAGCGATATTGATGCATGTGACAGCCCCTTTAGAAGCTGATCTCCCTTTTATCGTGATGAATGGTGAAAGTGAGATCACCCCACATCTGGTTGAGATTGGCAAAAAACGTATTCAATGACAGAGTATTCCCCTGCCAGATAAGAAAAATGTCGTCGATATTCGATGCCATACTATCACGTGTTGCTGAAAGAGAGGATGGATGTATACCAACGATTCTTCAAAGTGAGCAATGAATATGTTAGCATAGGGGGGTGCTACGTTGGAACCCATTGCAGTCCGCCTACGCTGAAAATAGAACTGGTCGCCAAACATGAAGAAATTTTCTTCTAGGACTATCTCTAAGGCTTCCAGGCAAAAGGTTTTCTGATCTTTGGTAAAGGAATCATGTTTATCTAGTTTGTCATGTTTATTTCTTTCATTTCACAGAAATCTCTATTTAGTTACACGACTCTTGTAGTCATATCTCTCGGGCCGTCTGTGCACCCTCTCTTGTGACTCCGCTTCTCATCACCTGAAGTAATCAGAAACCCTATTTTCATAGAGATTTTTCTTCTGTCATATATGATGTGAATATTATGACAATACTGTGGTTTTCTCCAAGTCTACAGGATGTGTAAATTATATAATGTTTCAATTGATAACTGAATGATAGTGTGTATATACCTATTGTCAGGGACGTATTTGGAGTTCCTGCCGCTCTAGGCACCTTCAGCGGTCGTGCCCCTTCCAATTAGTCAGACTAAGCGTATGTAGACACAGTATTTTGTTTTTCAGGCAGATCCGCTTGGTATTCCACCTGAAAAAGCAACAAATAAATGCTAAAAGGAACGAATAAACTATCTGCTGCTCATATGTTCAGTCTTTTGAGGTTTTCCTTTATAACTGTGTGTCCTATCTTTTATCTTAATTTCCAGCGCTCTGGGGTTCACAGATGTCAGTGTTCGTAGCCTTCAGATAGTAGTGAAGACCTCCATACACATGAGACTAAAGTTGGCTAAACCTTCAAGGACAGTCTAATGTGTATGGGGGCTCTAACTGATGATTGGTCAAGGGAAATAAGGATCCAGCATGTCCAATTACAGGCTGTAGATCCTTTTGTCCTCTAAGTGATAATCTGCAGCCAGAGGCGTCTAAGGCCCCTTTCACCTCAGTGGTTCTGTCCGGATCCAGCCGACTTGCAGTACGCTTGCAGCAAGCCCCCATTCATTCTCTATGGGGCTTGCGGCAATTGCGGTTTTGCTGAAAATCCGGCAGTTGTGGCCGCAAAAAAACGCGATTAGCAGCGAGTGTTTTTGCCGCAGCAAATGCTGGATCTTCTGGATCTGGCAGAACCGCACTTGCTGCACCAGATCACAAGCCCCATATACAAGGCATGGAGCTTGCGGGATCAGTGCCGCAAGTGTGCCGTTAGGCGGCAGATCCGGCGCCATCTGCTGGATCAGCTGGAAATCACTGATGTGAAAGGGGTCTAACAGCAGCTTCCATACAGTATACAGGAACACTGGTCGAGTATATGGGAGAGATGAGCAAGCTTGCTGCCCGCTGAGTGATCGGACACCTATCTATAGTGCTTGGTGGCTTTAGTCAATTGTTTGGCTGATATTCAGCTGTATTTTTAGTCAAGCATACTTGCCCTATAATGTTTAAGGGTCAAGTCTGTTAAGTTAAAGATTACAACATCCACATGACTACATCACCAGAACCATTGGCAATACCATATGACATCACTAGAACCCCTGTCAGTATATTACCAGAACTATTGTCAATACAGAAATACATCACCCAAACCAGTCAATACATCACCAGAACCCCCATCAATACAATAATACATCATCACTATAACCTCTGTCAGTACATGACCAGAACCACCAGCAATACAATAATACGTAATCAGAACCACAATCAATACATCACCAGGACAGTGCGTTCCCTATATAAATGTGTATGCCATACTGCTCATCTACATGTCCCATACTGTTGACCTCCTATATGTCACATGCAGCTCATTCTCCATCCATATGTTCCATGCAGCTCATCCTTCCCCATTATACCCCTCCCATGTTCCACGCAGCCTCTACCCTCCCATGTTCCATGCAGCCTCTCCCTCATCCCTCATCCATGTAGCTTCTCCCCCACGTTCTATGTACCTTCTCCCCCATCCACCTATCCATCCATCCATCCATCCATCTTCTCTCCCCTTTTCCATGCTGCCCCCCATGCATCCATCCAACTATTCTCCCCTTTTCCATCCCGTTCCCATCCATCCATCTTCTGCCCCCTTTTCCATACCCCCCTCCTCCAACCATCTTTTGCCCTCTTTTTCAAGCCGCCCCATCCATCCATTAATCCATCCCATTCTGCCCCCTCTTCCAGGCCGCCCCATCCATCCATCCAATTCTGTCCCCTTTTTCAAGCCGCCCCATCCATCCATCCCATTCTGCCCCGTCTTCCAGGCCTCCCCATCTATCCATCCCCCCAATCTACCCCTCTTCCAGGCTGCCCCATCCATCCATCCATCCCATTCTGCCCCCTCTACCAGGCCGCCCCATCTATCCATCCCATTCTGCCCCCTCTTCCAGGCCACCCCATCTATCCATCCATCCATCCATCCCATTCTGTCCCCTCTTCTAGGCCGCCCCATCCATCCATTTATCTATTCTGTCCCCCCCAGGTTGCTATCTTCGGCTGTAACAGCGCCTTACCTGACTCCACGCTCCTGATTCCAGATCCCTCATCCCGGCACCCAGCACCCGGCACGAGGCAGCTTCTTTCTCTGCAGCTCCCAGTCTCCAGCTTGCCTGCACCCGGCACCAGGCACCAGCACCAGGCACCTGCCACCAGCACCTGCACCACCCCTGTGTACATCCATATTCCTGCACCCCTGTCCCATCCATATCGCTGCACCCTGTTGTGTCATCCATATCCCTGCACTCCTGTCCCATTTATATCGCTGTACCCTTGTCCCATCCATATCGCTGCACCCCTGTCCCATCCATATCCCTGCACCCCTGTGCCCCATCCATATCCATGCACCCCTCTGCCCCATCCATATTCCTGTGCCCCATCCATATTCCTGCACCCCATCCATATTCCTGTACCCCTGTGCCCATCCATATCCCTGCACCCCTGTGCCCATCCATATCCCTGCACCCCTGTGCCCATCCATATCCCTGCATCCCATCCATATCCCTGTGCCCCATCCATATCCCTGCACCCTTGTGCCCCATCCATATCTCTGCAGTCACAGTCAGACTCCACAGAGTCTGACTAGTCATAGACTCAGAGGCAGTTGGGGCTCTGCTCAGGCTGGCACTGCTGCCCACTGGCTGTACTATCTGTCTGTGCAGCACAGCAAAGACAGAACACTGTACCGGCGGCAGCTGCTGACTGAGCCCCTAAACTATGATCCCGTTGCCTGCCCTGCCACCAGCCATCAATCATGCTGCAAACTGTCTGCAGTGGCAGCTCCTCAGCCAGTGTCATCCACCAGCACCTGGGTGGCACTGTGTTGGGAGCATCACAACAGAACACACAACACAATTACCGGCGCTGCCTGCTACTCTGCGAGAGCTGAGATGTGCCGGCGACGGCGATGTGCTACTCGGGCCTCCGCAGGAACTATAAGTTCCCATCTCCTCCTTGACAGCCCCTCCTCTTCTTTCCGGATCGTAGCAAACTACTGAAGTGAGGTGGGTGGAGTGACTGGAGGGCATTAGGGCGCGACGACCCGTGGAGGGGGGTGGGTGGATGGGGCAAAGCCACCCGGCCAGCCGACTCGGAGCACGAAAAAAATAAATAAATAAATAAAACACGCTCAGGGCGCCGCCCTCTCCATATTCTGGTGCCCTAGGCACATGCCTACAAGTGCCTAAGGGCAAATACGGCCCTGCCTATTGTACTTCTATACTCTGACTGTCATTTTTGTATTTTATACTGAGTGATTGTTATAGATCCTTCCCCTGATGAAAAGCTCCTTGAGTTTAAAACGATTGTCGGGATTGATCTTCATACAATAAACGGATCTTTTTGCATTGACTCTCATTTCCCTTGTCGTGTGTGCCAGGGTTCCTCACTTGATTTAATACATGTCACTGACCTCCCTGACTAATTTTTTCTGGTAGTAGTCCATGTATGAATATGGCGGAACATAAAATTTATTACAGCTGTTGCTTGATGTATGAGGGCCTGCTGTCCAATAGGCTAATACATGTCGCTGACACACTTGACTGATTCATTTGGTAGTAGTCCGGGAAGCTAATACTTGTGCCACCTGAGTGTTGGAGCATAACATTTATTGGAGCTGTTGCATGAGGTATGAGAGCCCCCAGCCCATCAGTCCTACACCTGTCACTCATCCACCTTTTCCTGATCAATGTTTAACCTTGAAATGCAAGGCCAGGCCCTGTTCCAGACCCTGTGTCATGCATGCAGACTGGACCGGTTATACAATTGTTAGTTTGGGTCAATTGATGCCACTTTCATGGTGTCTGCTCCTAATTTTTTGAAATGTAGAGACTCTTCTTGAGGTATCTTTGTTGTGTGTTTCGTGAATTTATCAGGGCTCTCTGAGCACCATGCCTACACGTGTCACTCATCACCCTGATCCTGATCAATGTTGAAGCTTGAAATACTGGTTCAATGGGAAGGGGAATGGGAATAAGCTCACCCCTCCTACTCAGAAGATCAGGTCAGGTGCTTCAGCTGGCGGCCGGCCATCGCCCAAGTCAGGAAAATTGCAATGAGGAAAAAACATGCCCCGTTAGACACGTTTCGATTAAAAAATCTTTAGCAATGGCATGTTTCAGCCACCTAGATGCTTTCATTTTTAATGCTGTGATTTACAGAATACAGTAAAGATTTTACATCGGATAAAGGTGGCAGCTTTTTCCTCATTACAATTTTCTTGAAATACTGGGCCAGGCCTCGTCCCATGCATCAGTAATGCATAATGATAAAAATTGTGTTAGGAAATTTGAAGGGTTTATCAGCAATTTTTAATTTTAGCAACACAATTTACAAAACTAATTTTTTTTAGGGATCACATCACATTTTTAGTGACCTTGAGAAACCTATGTGACAGAAAATATGCGAAAGTAACTTTACTATAAAACTTGCAACACTCAAAATCACATTCAGGTACTTCAGGTACTTCAGGAGCTTCGATGCAGCAGCGATGAGATGCTGTGAGAGACCTTGTTGTGAATTATTGTTGGAATCATTTAGAGTTAATAATTGGGAAAATGAGGGTTGCCTGTGTGTTTTATTTCAAATAAAGGATTTTTCTCTGTGTGTTTTTTAACTATACTCACAGGATCGGTAATGTGGAGGTGTCACAGCAGCCTGAACGTTACCAATCTAGGGCTTATTGACAGCTGTCAATACTTCTCAGTCATTAACTTTGTATATTACCACGATTGCCACAGCACCAGGGCATTGGGGAGTGCTTTGAGCTGCTATTCTGTAGCCTGGGGGCCCACTAACTATAGGATTCACCGTGCTGAGAATACTAGCCCCCAGCTGCCTGGTTTTACCTTTGCTGGCAATCAAAAACATGGTGAAAACCAGACATTTTTTAAAAATTATTTATTTAAATAATTGAAAAAAAATAATGAGCTCCACTGTATTTTTGATTGCCAGCCAAGGTAAAATCAGGCATCTGGAAGTGGCAGCCTGTAGCTGGATGCATTATCTGCACTGAGAATTAAAAGTATGTCAGACCCCTATGCAATTATTATTTATTTTTACACACCTACGATGGCAGGCTTGTTGCCAATACCCTGATGTATATGGCATTTAAAACAGATGCCAGCAAAATGGGTGAGGGCACAACAGCCAATCACAGATGCTGTCACAGAGAGTGGGTATTTGTGATATTCTGTTGGAGTCAGAGTGCAGTGAATAGACATGAGGTTAATGAGCGGACCCATTACAAGTGCATTGTCCTCAGTAATTGTAATTCTCCTGCTTTAATCCTCATTTGGATTCCTTTTGTAGCCCCCTATCCCTTATGGCCACTTTACACGCGGCTACATTTCTAGCTTATCCACAGGTAACTTACTGGCTGCAGTGAAATCATGGAGACATGGTTCTATCTTGTTGCTGTGTACAAATGGAATAATGTCTCCATGATTTCACTGCAGCCAGTAAGTTACCTGTGGATAAGCTAGAAATGTAGCCGCGTGTAAAGTGGCCATTACTGCCACCATTTTATAATTGTAAAGTTTGGGTCTCAATATACTTATATTGGGTTAAGGGTTCGGGCACAAGTTCGTGTCAAGCCTGGTCCCGAACCCAGAGTTTAAAAAATCAGGCCAGATCCGCTGAACCCGGATTGCAGGTTTGCCCATCTATACTGTTTACTATTCTGACACTTAAACCCATTTCTAGTAGGTTGAAATGCATGAATATATTGGGATGGAATTGAATTCTACTTGAACTTTACAAAAATCTGCTTTTGTGAAAATGCAGAATTTTGTAATTCATTCCTAAATGTATTCAGCAACATTGCATCCAATTGCTGCCATTTTTTTGAACCATACAGGATTATTAAAAGGTTAAAAAAAATTAAAAAGTATTCCTATGCTCACCTCACCTCTGATGTCATGTCTTACAGCAGGATCAGTAAATACAATGAGGACCTGACAGGTGACGATGAGGATCTGAGGGGCCGGAGAAGTGAGCAGTGAATTAAGTACAGTATATAGATTTTGTCTATTTTTTACATAAGTTTATTATGCTCTGTGTAGGAAAGCCCTTAAAACAATTTTCCTTACCTCCAGTTTTCAAGAGCCACCAACAGATCGTGTTTTCAGGATTTCCTTAGCACTGATCAGGTGATAAGAAGATGCTGAGAAGATTTTCTGCATTTCTCCTCCGGGAGCTGTACTATCCTTTCTTTATTCTCTATTGGTGCGGTGTCAGGGCACATGCCCGTGCACACTGGACTCCTCGTGGTGAGCTGATTAACCTTGCTTGATAATACTGTTACCTGTGTAATACTGAGGAAATCGTCACACGCCGCAATATCGCCTGGCGATATGAGGCGATCTAACGTGCGTGTGCACGTTTTTTCATGCTCGCCTCAGATCGCCGATGGCAGCATCACACGCCGCAATTTCGCCCTGAAAGTAAGGCAATGTGTCGCTCCGGAAATGGCCTCATCTACAGCGGAAGCAATCCTGCCAAATTCCATTGCCGATTCACACGCCGCTATTCCAAAGGCAATGTGGGCATACATGTTCAGCATGGCGAGGAGATAGGCATGCCGCAGTGGTTTACACCGCACCCCATACGTGCTCATTGGACAACGCAACAGCGTTATGATTGGGCAGCCTGTTCTGGAAGGACAGCTCTTCAAATATGGCGCAGTGTCAAGTGACAGCCAATAGGAACACATTAGCCCACACCAATCATTTCAGACAGGGCACGGACTCGAGCATGCTGAGGCACGCCTATGGTAAATCATGGGCAACGCTGTTTCCATCACTATCGCCCTATGACACGCCACAACCCGGAAATCTCGCCTTCATGATTGCGGCTGATTTCAGAGCAGTGCTCAGGAATCAGGCGACGGCCAAGAGGCAATTCATCACGGCGAAATTCCCCAATCACACGCTGCAAATGTGAGGCAATTTCACAGCGATTGTTCCAGGGTGACATATCTCCTTTAGGATTGCCTTGCGATATTGCGGCGTGTAAAGGTACTCTCAGGGCCCCTTTACACGCCACCACTGCAAGGTAGCAAAGGGGATAATTGTGCCTGTTGCCATGAAATTGCTACGAAATGGCGGCGTGTAAATAGGGAAATTCCTCCCGGTGTCCTGCAGTTGACTCAGATACCTGTTTCTGAGCCGTGCTCAAAAACCGAAGGCAACACAAAGGCACAATTGCCATGGTAGTGGCATCTAAACAGGGCACAGGCATGGATGTTGCGTCACCTAGTGAACTCCCTGGGGCGTGCCACAGTGTCATGGATACCACGCCCCATCAGCGATTATTGGTGGGGGCTACTGTGTAACCATTGGCTGTCCCTTCACAGGGCACCATATTTAAAGAGCTGTCCATTCACACTACACAATTGGAATGGCGTCATGTATTAGCCAGCCTAATCATAATACACAACTCTGTCACGCAAGTACTTGCGGCGCGAAAGATGTACGCCCATATTCCTTTGTGGTAGCGGTGTGTAAAGCGGGGAAGGTATTCAACAGGAAGTAAGCCGCAGGATCTGTCGGAACTTCCGGGGAACAAAGATACCTTCAGTTGACAACGCAATGGCGGCGTGTATATGCGGCATCAGCGATCGGTATCCACTGTCAAAAACATGCTCGTACACGTGCGGTGGATACCTATTGCTAGGCACTGTGGCGGCGTGTAAAGGTACCTTTAGAGAATAATAGTTGCGATTGCACTCAGGCCATGGAGCTTAGGTGGCCCTAAAAGTCCCTTTGGCCTATAGAAAAAGATGAATACTATTAAAGATTTTCAATAATTGGAGGTCCTGTTGGGGGTCCTGTTGGAGCTTTTGCATTAGGGCCCATGAGCTTCAATTCACGCCACTGCTGGTATCCTTGTTGGTATTGCGCAAATTCAAATTGTGTTACCCTATAAAGCTGTCTTTTCTGTTTTGTCTCCCGATATGACAAATTCTGGATTAAACTGGACATACTGACATATTGTAGGGAACTTAAAGATCTCTAAAGAACTATTAGGGTATGTTCCCATAGGACGTTTTTCCAGCGTTTTTGCCGCGGTTTCTGCCTGCAGTTTACCTTTGTGTTAATTTATGTTAATTTGTTCCTGCGGTTGGGCTTCCCTGAAAAACCAATGTGTTTCACAGAAACACCGTGCTCACATATTGGTTTTGCAAGTGTCAAATCCCTCTGGTTTTGCTGCGGATGGGAAAGAATGACCATGTTCTATTTTTCCTGCGTTTTTGCTGCAGTCAATGGCAGAAACGCAGTAAAAACGCACAAAAAATGCACAAAAAACGTGATAAAAACGCAGGACCTGAATGAAGCAAATCTCCTGGCATTCGTTCAGGACTGCTGGAGAAACATCCTGTGGGCACATACCCTTATAATACATCAGCCCTTGCAGTTTTGAAACTGAACCATGACAAGTAATGTAGACAAAGAATTTTTTATACAATTAGTGAACTTATTTATTTCTCATTGATGTATTTGTTCTGTGCTTTACTCATGAAAAAGATCTTCAATTTATCTGCCTCTGTTTCCTGTAGGGCATAGTTTTCTAATTTAAAAGCCTATTACCTTCTTTTTAACTACAAACTCATGCTGATAGGTTGCTGGTGAGTTTGATGGAAGCAATTCTTAAATTAATGATTTGGGAAGATGGTAAATGATGAGCATTCTGTTGTGATCAAATGCACGGTTAAATTGTAACTCTGATTTGAAAATACTTGTCTCTTTTAATTGGAAAGAAAATTGGTTCCCTTTGAACATGCTGGCATTAAAGAGCTACAATTGTCGCCACTAATCGAAAATGAAAAGCGAGGTTTGTAGAAGTAACCCAGGGATAAATGCTATACGGTCATTATCAAGTTTCCAATTTAATCCATATAATACTCCTGACAAGCACCACAATATTGTGATGCACATTGCTATAGATTCATACATACATTCTACTTAAAGGGAACCAACCACCCCCAATGACCCCCCCGGACTATTAATATGGCTCCCTACACCCAGCACATACATGTGCTGCAATGTTTTTTGCTAAAAAAACTGCTTTTTTAAAGTAAAGATAATGCTTTATAAAGTTTCTACCGAAGGGACGGGTGGGCGTTACTTACATGGGGCTAAAGCCGAGATTCTGCTGCCACTCATCCTCCTCTCTCCCCTCGCAGCAGTAACGGCCAGCCCTTTTTTCCACCTCCCAGGCTGGTGCACGGGATGTCATGCCCGTGCACACGTCATCAGCTACAGCCGGGTAGCGAGCGCGCGCTCTGACTTCCATAGCTGAGCGCAGGAAGTCAGAGCGCGCGCTCGCTACCCGGCTGTAGCTGATGACGTGTGCACGGGCATGCGAGCCCGTGCACCAGGCTGTGACGTTGAACAAAGGGCTGGCCGTTACTGCTGCGAGGGAGAGAGGAGGATGAGTGGCAGCAGAATCTCGGCTTTAGCCCCATGTAAGTAACGCCCACCCGTCCCTTCGGTAGAAACTTTATAATGCATTATCTTTACTTTTAAAAAGCATTTTTTTTAGCAAAAAACATTGCAGCACATGGATGTGCTGGGTGTAGGGAGCCATATTAATAGTCCGGGGGGTCATTGGGGGCGGTTGATTCCCTTTAACATACTAGTGCATGTCAAAGAATTAGAATATCATCAAAAAGTTAATTTATTTCACTAATTCAATACATAAAGTGAAATGCATAGATTACATAGAGACATTACAACCAGTTGTTTATTTCTATTAATGTTGATGATTATGGCTTACAGCCAATGAAAACCCAAAGGTCATTATGTCAGAATATTAAAGTAGGGAGGATGAAGGGTTAAAAACCACATTGCTGTAGTCCATGAGACGTCAAATGTGAATATAATATTGATTTATTAGTGAACGCATTTCAGGGCTCCCTGAAACACCAAGAAACATGACAATATGATGTTGATTTGTCCTGATGAAGGGGCAAAGGAGCCCTGAAATGTGTTCACTGACAAATCAATTCTATATTCACCCTTTGATGTCTTCTGAAATACAGCAGCTCAGTTTTTAACCCTTCATCCTCCCTACTCTATATGCACCACACTGGGGACTGCAGCAGCTGTGATATGCTTTTATAGTGGTTGTGACTCTCACAACCACACAAGGTGAAGCCTCTGATATCTATTTAGGAAATATTTTATCTCTCAGACCCTTCATCCTCCTTACTTTATTTTTCTGAGATAATGACCTTTGGGCTTTCATTGGCTCTAATCCATAATCATCAACATTAACAGAAATAAACACTTGAAATAGCTCACTCTGCTTGTAATGACTCTATATAATATATGTGTTTCACTTTTTGTATTGAATTACTAAAAACAATAACTTTTTGATGATATTCTAATTCATTGAGATGCACCTGAATCTTACACTGGTCTTTAGTTTAGTTTAGCAGTATTATCCCATAGACAATCAAAGCAGTTTGGTCTTAAATAATCAGATACTTTTTAGTGATTTTGTGCATGTGATGGTTTATTGTTGTTTTTTCTGCTTTTATTTCATGATTGTATATACATTTTTTTAAATAGAAATTTATTTTTTGTTTTCTTACAGATATTACATTTCATTTTAAAACCATAAGGAATTGAGAGATGATTTTTGTTTCATTATAAAATGATTTGACTGTAACTGATAAATATCTCCGTTTCTCGTGTGAAAAATGTAATAAATAATTACGTTTTTCCTATCCACAAAAATGATAAAAATGGACAGCTCATGAGCTAGACACACATGGCAATGTTTACTTCCAGTGATTTTTCACACTTGCATATTTTTGAATCCGAGGGTATGCAGGAAAGTGTGCATGGGATCTGTAGGATGCTCTGCGCATGCAGAGTCCACGGAACACAGACCGGAAGTACAGATCCACTGGGATTCGTATGTCCAGTTCATTTTGGGATCCATAGGCCCCCGTTGTGATTTCATACGTGGTGCCCTGCATTCGTGTGGATTCACTTTTTTTTTCACAGAGACCAAAATTGCATCAAGGTGCAGATTTTTTTCTCCATGAAAACTATGTGAGCCCCTTGATCCTTACAGATCCAGGGCAAAATGGACACAACTGGATGCAAACGCAAGTGTCTCTATCCCCATTGAAAGTCAGTGTGGATGAAAACTGATGCGTGTGCATTCAGTTTAAGCTGGATATGCACGGATAGTGAAAAACGTCAGTGTGAAACCAGCCTAACTTAGACCAAAAATCCAGTTAACCATTATTTTTACATTTTTAAAGCCAGCTGAATAAAATGATTATGTTTGCCTCAGTAGGCTCCCTTCACATCAAGTTTTGTTCCTTTCCGTGGGGATCCTGTTTTTTTGCAGGACCACATGGACAGAAATGGACAGGCTCGGATTTGTTTCTCCGGATGCCATTTCTGTGTCCAGATCCGGGATTTTGACAGATCTGAACACAAAAAGAGCTGGGAGGAGCCCGAGACTGCAAAGCGCAGGCAAGTGGTGTTGGGGCTGTTACTTTCACTTTCGCAATGTATCTAAAGTGAAAGTAATGGTTAAAAATAAAAAATAATGCTCACCTCTCCGCCGAGTGTCCCGCGATGAGAGGCATCCACTTCCAATGGCTGCCGGACCTTAATCAGCTGACTGGCGGCAACCGATCAGCTGATGTGTCACATGACAGGTTTAAACTGCCCGCCCTCCAATTGGTTTTGGCGGGTGATATAAACCGCTGACTTGATGCTGTCATGTAACTGATCGATAACCACCGGTCAGCTGATTAAGGTCCTGCAGCCATCGGAAGTGGATGCCTTGCATCGCGGGACACTTGTCAGAGAGGTGAACACATTTTATTTTTAACACATTGCTTACTTTAATTTCTCTTTAGCAGTGTGTATAGATACACTGCTAAAGTGAAATTACACGGGAACAGAGCAGTTTTAGTGTACTGAGCATGCTCAGTACACTAAAGACAGACCTAGGAAATGATCCTATTTTACATGTCCCCTCGTCCCATAGACCCCAAAGTTATTTGCAGCGGACCGCGCCAGATCCAATTTTGTCTCATTTGGTCCGCTGTGCCCAAAATTGGAGCAGTCAATCTGGGAGCTGGAATCTGCAGCGCAGGGAGGCCCAAGCTTTCTGGGCACCCCCCGCTGCAAATTGCAGCCCGCAGCCGCCCCAGAAGATGGCGCGTTCATTGAAGCACCATCCTCTGGCGCTGAACCCCGCTCTTCCAGCGGCCCTGGTGGCGGTGGCACGCTGGGTAATAAAGGGGTTAATACCAGCTTTGTTATACAAGCTGGTATTAAGCCCGAGATTCTTAATGTCAGGCCACGTTTGACCCGGCCACTAACAATCTCCAATAAAGGGTTAAAAAAACACAACACAGATAAAATTGTTTATTAGAAATAAAAAAAAAAGCCATTAGGGACTCCAACTTTAAATAAAAAAATCCTCTTCCGTCCGACGTAGTCCAAAACGCGATGTCCTCTCTGCTTCATCCCTGTGCATAGATATAGATGTCTATGCACAGGGAATGAGCAGACTGAGAACAATCTCAGCTCTGCTACATCATCTCTGTGCACAGGGAGAGCAGGCGGGCTCTAGGACCCTGGAGCTGCAGCAGCCTGCACAGAGCAGACAGCTGGACTCCTTACTGTGCGAGTTTCCCTGCGATTACTTGCACAGTAACGAGTCCAATGCAAGTCAATGGCAATCCTAGTTTTGTCAGAGTCTCTGACAAAACTAGGATTGCCATTGATTTGCATTGGACTCGTTACTGTGCGAGTAATCGCTGGGAAACTCGCAGAGTACCGAGTCCTGCAAGTCCCTTACTACTCGCAGAGTAACGAGTCCTAGCGAGTAGACTCGCCCATCCCTACTGAAGACACATTTTGAGAGAACTCTGGCTGCTTGTAAATCTCCAAGGCATGAGTTGTGAGCTCGGTCACTTTTCCATTTTTGAAGCCCAAAATGCATAAGGGTCCAGTTCCACAGTCATGGCATCGATATTGAGCTGTAGATACTCCTGCACCATCTTCTCTAGGCATTGACCATGTGTCAGTCTTGTCCTTTCTTCTGGTCTTGCAAAGGATGGTCTAAAAAAAATGGTCAGACGAGTCCCTAAAATTGTTGGTAACAGATCCACTGCTGCTAGTAACATTTCTGCGATGACGACTTAATGTTCCCTCTATTGGAAGCATAGAACTGCATTGTGCACTATGTCTGCCATTGGTGTTTTGGGGAAAAGCAATATTCAGATTGCCTGAAAGTTTATTTTGATACTTCTGCATGAGTGCGTCCCTTTCCAGGGTGGGAAGCATTTGGGCAAATTTACTTTTGCACAGGTGATCTACCAATGAGACAACCCAGTAGTCAGCATTACTTTGAATCCTAACAATCGGTGGATCATGTTGCATTTAGTGCAGCAAAAAGGCACTTGTGTTTTGCGTATCCATGAGGCCCAAGGCATTGTGTTGTAGGTGGTGGCGGTGTAACATTCCTGCTTGCTTTCTCCACCCTCTCCCACCAACCGTGCACAACAGAAATGTGACCAAAATATCCCTCATCTGCTGAGTCTTCCGTGAACAGCACCTTATCCTCCTCCATTTCTTCCTTGCCTCCTGCACCTTCATCAACTATATGGCTGCTACCTTGAGCCCTTGTCGATCCCTCTCCTTCACCCTCCCATGCCACCCTCCTCTGTGTTGATGACAGTCCAGACCTTTCAGATCTTGTTATCACTTGCGCATATGCCTCCTCCTCTACTTCCTCCTCTTTCTCTTGGACCACCACCTGACTCTGCATTCTGTTCAAAGTGTGCTCCAGCATGTAGATGACCAGAATAGTCATGCTAATAACGGCATCATCAGAGCTAAACATCTTAGTTACCATTTCAAAACTGTACAGAAGGGTGCAGAAGTCCTTGATCTGTGATCATTCTAGCAGTGTGATTTGCCACACCTCAGGATTGCATTGGCCCAGGCTATACATCATGACATCTTGCAACAGGGCTTGTCACTGCTGCCATAGTCACTGCAACATGTGCAGAGTGGAATTCCATTGTATCAGCACATTGCATATCAGGCAGTTAACCAGCAGGCCGAAATAATTCTGTAGCAAAGCAAGTCGCGGAGCCACAGGGTGCGAACGGCAGAAGTGAGCACACAGCGACCATTTCATCTGCAGCAGTGCATCTAGGACAGGATAGTGGGCTAGAAATTCTTGGATGACGAGGTTCAAGACTTGAGCCATGCAAGGCTCCTGTATCACCTTTCCCTAGCATAGGGCTGCACCCAGGTTTGCAGCATTTTTTAACATGGCCTTCCCTGGCTGCAAGTTCATTGGAGACAGCCATTGATGAAACTCGGTCTCCAAAGGTGACCAACTCCTCAGCTGTGTGACTCACATTTCCAAGACACTTTAACATTAACACAGCCTGATGGCATTGAGCTCTGCTGGCAGCATAGTAAGGGTATTGGATCCCTTCTGCACAGTTGAAATGCGTGTCATATTACCAGAGAGGTTTTGGGTGTAGGTGGAGGACCTAGAAGAGGTGGAAGATGCAGAAGCAGTGGAGGAACTGCTACATACAGAGGTTTTACCCATATACTATAGGGATGGCAAGACTTATATAGCAACCCCTTCCCCACCAGCCACCAGAGTCACCCAGTGCACAGTCAGCAACATGTAACACCCCTGGCCATGCTTACTCATCCAGGTGTCCAAGGTGAAATGAACCCTGTAACTCACAGTTTCTCAAACAAGCAGTGATGTTGTCTATGATGTTGTCTGTGACACGCTGGTGGAGTGCAGGAAAAGCTTTCTACTTTGAGAAGTAGTGGCAACTAGGCATCAGGTACTGGATGGATGCGACAGCCATGAGCTTTTGAAATCCCTCTTTATTGGCCAGGCTGAAAGGCATCATTTCCACACCCAACAGCTTGGAGATGGAGAAATGTATTCTCTTAGCTTTGGCATGGGTAAGAGAAAATTGTCTTTTACTTGACAACAGCTGCCGGATCGAGTGCTGGCTGCTGTGCTGAGACCTGGTAGAGTAGGGTGACAAACTTCTGAGAGAGGTGCAGGTGAAGAGGTTATAGTTTCCTTCGTAAAGAGGTGGTGCTCTTGATGTCTGACAGCGCTTAACACCAGCAGGCATATACCCTTCTAAAACAGCTGACTGTGAGTGAATCACACTGGCTGTTGTTGGTAAAGAAGTGGATGTTGTGCAGCCGAAGGTCTGTGTGACAACAGTCCCCACAGTCATGGAGGATGAAAAAACCACAGATATGATTGATGGTGTGATTGGTGGTTGGCCAGGTCTGCTAAGCTGCATTTTAGCACTGTGAGATTCCAACTGAAACTTATGGTGTTTGTCCATGTGACAGTTCATATAGGAAGTAGTTAAATTATTGATTTTTTTGCCTCTACTCAGATTTTGCTTACATATTTGGCAGATAACATGAGTTGGGTTATCCTTGGTGATCTGAAGAAAGGTCCAGGCTAGGCAAGGCTTAGCACCCATGAGTACTGCCGAGCCGACACAGCTTCTGCATTGAGACAGAGTTGTGGCTGAGGATGCAGTGGTTGATGTGCATGCAGTGCTCCATCTCTGTCCAGGAAGCCACAACCTAACCTCGTCAGTTTCATCATCTCCCCTTCTACATGTTCTGCTGAGCTTGTCAACTGCATGCTTGTGGGTTGACAGTAGGTAGGATTTGAAACCTCATCATCACCCTCTGTGTTGTCACACTCATCACCCTCAGAACCACCCTTTTCCTGCCCTGAGCGTAAAATTAAGTAGGCGTTCACCTCAGGTGTTTGAGTGTCATCATCATCAGCCTTATTGTGTCACGCCACCACAGCCGCAGCTGAATAGAGTGGACCCACTAGACAATGGAGATACCATGGAGGCTGATACCAGAAATGAGCCAGGTAAGAATGTCAGATAAGGAACAAACTTTATTGAGTACAATTAGGGATAGATCCCCAAGTGAAGTCCACAGGGCCAGAGCACCGAGGTTCCCCTAAGAGAGCAACAAGAAGGAGTACCCCAAAAGCAGGGATTCCTACAAGCGCAACCAGGGAGGATCCAATAAACCAGTCAGACCTGTGGGTCCGACCCAAGGCGGAACAGGACACGAAAACCAGGGACCTGGAGGAGAAGGCAAGGATGGAACTTGGTGCAGCAGAAGGGATCCAGGAGGTAGCTAGGCACCAGCGAGAGTGGTACGGATCTGTGGGTGAGTTAGGCAGGAAGGATCTGGCACTGAAATCAAGAGAACACACGTTAGGATGTCAGAGGACACAAGAAACCGCATGCGCTGCTTAGGAACCTGAGCTGGCAAGTAGACTAACAATGAAGTTGCCAAGGCACCTCCCATGGGAAGTGAGGACCATAAGTACCCACCAGCCTCTCAGCGATTGGCTGAAAGGTGGTGTCAAAAAAGGGTGTACTTGCCCTTTAAATTTGCTGAGAGCGAAGCGTGCGTGCCTTATGCACGCTCCCCTGGCAACCAGGAAGTGAGGAGGTAGGAGAGAGATGCTGGGGAGTGGCTA